>VDFB02193157.1:0-39192 GCA_007258455.2 Sequoia sempervirens
GGAAAGAGACTCAGGAATGGATTGAGAGCTTCATTGTCAGAGGAAAGGAGATCTTGGCTCGAATGTTCCAGTTGAGAGAGAATGCTCATAAACTTCGTCAAAGCATCCAAGGATTTGAACAAACATGGGCTGAAGTAAAACCTAGGCATGAGATTATCATTACTGATTTAGACACAGCCTACGGTTCAGCAGCTTCAAAGGAGCACAGAAGACAAATCCTTGCATGGAGAGAACGTCATGTTTTCAAAGTTAAAACCTATGAGAGGATATCTGAAGAATTCATCGCCTACAGGCAAAGGGTGGTTGAAGCTCTCCTTTTCATCAGTGAATTTGTCATAGAGATCCCCTCTCAGTACAGTCTTGAAGATGGTTCTTATGTCGGGCTTGAGGAGGTGCAAAATCAGTTCCAGAACGTTGTTCATAGTTGCAGCCCAGTTGGCGGAAGGATAGGTCATGTTTCAATGATGTCAGCAAAGTTCAATAAAGCGGCCAATGAGATTGAAGATTTCCTAAGATCTATTGCAGATGCCGAAGATATTCTTGAAAAGCGGTGTTTTGCTGTTGATGGTATAGATGCACCGAACCGGGACACAATCTCAGACTTCCTAGCTGATGTGATCGAGCTTTAAAGCAGCTTTCTTCTAGAAGCTTTCTTTCCCGCTTTCTTTCTATTCTTGGAATCATCCTTATCCATTCTTTGAGGATAGAAAGAAGATAAGATGTAATAGTTGGCGTTTCCCGCTTTTTCTGCTTTTTAGGGTTTTAGTTGTTATCTTGTTTCTAGATTTAGTAATAAAGCTTGCTTGCTGAGCAAGCCCTAGATTGTGAAAGCAAGGAGATTTTAGGGTTCCCTACTCCTCTGCTTCTCTATAAATAAGAGCCTTTGCTCATTTATTTTCTTTAACCGTGCTTATGAGAACAAAACGCTGAGCCTATTGTGCCTTCTATTTGTTGCTCAAGTATTGTTCATTTGTATTGTGATAAGCAAATTGTTGAGCCTCTTTAGCCAACAAGGAGTTAGTGAGATTGTTGTTTTCTATTGTGTTAAGAATAAGTTTGCAAGCCTCCTTAGCTGCAATTTCTTATTCAAGGCATGTTAGAAGGGAGTTTTGTTTTAGAGATTTGAGTAATAAAATCATGAGCCTCTTTTGCCTTGGTCTAAAATCTCAGATTTCCGTTATCTATGTTATGCTTTCATGATCTTTATTTCAGCTTACAGTGAAGTGTGTAGGTGTTTGCTGAGAGAGAGATTGTTAAAGTATTTTTGTCAGAGAATCTACCTTGTTGATTTCTAACTTCTCTTGCTCTGCTATTACTTGAGAGGTTAGGAACGTCTTTAGTCTGGTTAGTCGTAGTTGAACTTCTTATCGTAAAATCTCAGTCAGCGGGCAAGCGAAGTTTAAAACCTTGTGCTCTAAGCTGATCCAAAAAGATAGGCAACTTAGTTTTAGTTTACTTTCTTTCAAACACCATCAGCAAGAGGGAGCTTCCCCTCCTAATTTGAAGAGCAATTTATCTGTGCATAGCTGTCCGTTTTCAAATCCGCATTCCAAAGGTGCGAATTTAAACGCCAACACACTTTGCAACAATAAAGCATTTAATAAATTATTAAATGCACAATTGACCCCCCTAATGGCCCCTCTTTTAAAACAACATGAAGTTATTACTCCTATGCGTGGGGTACAACTGAGAAACATGAATTTTGACTAAGTATAAAAACTCAGTCCATGGAGATAACCAAAACCAATGCCAATACTGAAAATGATGGATAGAAAGATGACTTGAGTTGAGTTGTTGATGATGCTACTGCCAAATTTAGACTTACTAAAAATAGCCAACTGCTATAAATAGTAAGTTCACATCAAAACAATAGATAGCCAAACTGAACACTAACCTGCAAAGGATTGAACTGCTGCTAGACAGATACTGCCAAAAGATAGACTTGCTAAAAATAGCAACTGCTATAAATAGTAAGTCTGCACAACATCCTCTGAACGCCAACTGAGCAATATTTGAAAGAGGAAACCTTAGCAACTGCTATAAATAGTAAGTCTGCACAACATCCTCTGAACGCCAACTGAGCAATATTTGAAAGAGGAAACCCTAATTTTCCACCACAGCTTAACCTACGGATTTCCGGAAATAGGCTAAATCCTATTGAAGAGTATAGGGCCAAAATGGGGACATTACAGTTTTATCATTCCCTGAACACTTTAGAATAAAAAGTCCAAAGACACTTTATCCTCTCTTGAAAAACGACCACGTATGCTAAGATTGCAAGAAGATCATATGGTGATTCCAAGGTTTCTTTTGTCAGGTCTTGACGTGTAGATAAGCTCAATGGTCGTTGTGATATGCTAGTAATACACAAAGGGACTTATGTTAACAAATCACTTGCAAGCTAGGACTTAGACTAATTTGACAATAATGCTCTCTCTTTTTCTTTTTTTTGGTTTTGGATATGGAGTTTCGAAAAAAAAAAGTGCAAAAAGGATGAGGGTTTAGAAGTTCTATGCTAATCCTATGAACTCAAGAGATGGTAAAAACTGGGTGAAACCAATAACAACACTTTGCTTTGCCACACTGAGGACAACTACACAAAGTGAGTGCAATCTTCTAAGGGTGTGCTTATGATTTTCACGTCATGAATAACTACCATCAAATCGAACAATATGTTGGCGTCAAATCTAACACCTCTGGAGTGCAGGTTTGTACGGACAGCTATGTACACTACGCAATGAGTGCTCTTCAAATTAGGAGGGGAAGCTCCCTCGTTGTGCTGGAATGCATGGAAAAGCAAAAGTAATCTAAGTCCTATCTTTTGCCTCACCGAAGAGGCAATAAGGTTAAGAAAACCAAGAACGCTGGTAAAATGGCGATTTTCTGGTTTCAAGAGATCATTAACTACAACTAAGCTAACTACTTTAAATCTATCCGGTTTCCTCAAGAAAACAGAGCATGAGGAAATGGAGCAGGGATGATTATAGACGATAAACGTGTTTAGATTCTCTACTTGAAGGCAAGGTGGCGCAACTATCATCTCAATCTAAACAAGTTTATTGGGCACAAACAGATATAAGAATTTACCAAGACAACCTTATGAAACCCTATGTGGCATAACACTTGATCGAAACAGTAAAGTCTTCACAAACAGCGTTATCACCACAACCTCACGAAACACTATGTGGCATAACCTTTGATTATAATGATAAAGATTCACAAAGTTCGCATTTATCACCTAATTTCAAACCCTATGTGGCATAACGCATTGATCACAATGGTAATTAACATTAAAAACAACCTTTATCACCCTCAACTTGGAACCCTATGGCATAACAATTGATTTCAATGGTAAATATGTTCAAACAGATCTAACTATGGGAGGAATTTACCACGCCAATCTTATGGAACCCTATGTGGCATAACACTTGATGGAAAGTAGTAAAGACTTCACAAAACGATTTTATCATCACAATCTCACGAAACCCTATGTGGCATAACACTTGATTGAAATGATAAAAGATTCACAAGACATAAAGAATCCACCATTACAATTGCATGAAACCCTATGGCATGTAACATTAATCATACGAAGACACATGAACAAATACCAAAAGAGCAATATTGAGGGCAAGGTAGGCCAGCGATATATTTTCCTCTCACAAAAGTTATTTACAAATGAGCAAAAGCTATTATTTATATACATCAAGGTGTAGGTAACCCTAAAATCACCTTGAGTCATCTACAATCTCGCAATGCATGCAAGATTTGCTACCAAACCCTAATGAAGTAAACTATACAACAAACCAATTCTCAGCTTTGACTGAAACATCTAATCTAAAAAATGGACAATTGTGCGAGCATGCACGTCCTTATTGAACACAAGTTAACTGGAAGACTATCATCAGTTAACGTAAAACCCTAAATGAAACTCCAAGTAAACAAGGTGAATCTCAGAATAGATATGTGATGAGGTGAGATGTACCGCTTAACTTGAAAGGGTAACAATTGCTAACTCGTGGTGTAATGTCTATCCCGAGGTGGAAACCGGCTCACGATCTCTACAAATCAATCCTCAACGAGGCTATCAACCGTGACGATCCTAATGTCAAAGAACTTGATAATCTTGGCAACCCTTTGC
Source organism: Sequoia sempervirens (assembly GCA_007258455.2). Taxonomy (NCBI): domain Eukaryota; kingdom Viridiplantae; phylum Streptophyta; class Pinopsida; order Cupressales; family Cupressaceae; genus Sequoia; species Sequoia sempervirens. The sequence continues at coordinate 4,142 of VDFB02193157.1, forward strand.
ACACTCAAATCCAGCATTTCACTGACTGGCAACTTTGGCGGCTCCGTAACTGAAGTGATAGCCAACATCTCTTCTACAGCCTGATACAAATCAGTCTCAGCTTTTCTAACGAAATCATGAATTAAGACCAACTTGGTCTTGAATTCAGTCTATGTGTACTGTACTCTGAAAAACTCGCCTGTTGACTGTGAACACGGCTATATTCTGACAACTTTTCTGGAAAACTAAAAATAGCCTTTCGAAGAGTTATTTTCGGCGAAAATCTGAGATATGGGTTTTGTCCAGAAGAAGATTCTAAAACAACCCAGAATGTCAGATTTGCGAAAATTTGACTTCTACTCGACCATGCAAGGAATTTTCACTTGAGAAAATTAGTAACTCGAGAACGAATGCTCTAGAGTTAAAAATTCCTGAAAAATCAAACGCACGATTTTAATTCGAGGAAGCTATATGAAAATGATCTAGATGCTGAGACTTGTCGAATTTTGCCAATTTCAGGAACATGCAAATTGAAAACTGAGAGAAATCTGAGAACCAAGGAGGAAAAAGACGTTTTTTGTATGCTCTTCTTCAATGAAAATCGCCCTTGAATTCTTCAAATTGCTGACAATCGTGAACTTTTAACCTGCAAAAGAATGTGATTGGAGAAATCGCCTTTGAAAATAGATGAGGAATCTGCCTTTGTTTGAGAAATACAAATCTCCCTTGAAAATACGCCTTGTGAATGAAGAAAAACGTATTTTGCTTGAAAATACGCCTTTGCCTTGAAGAAAAACGAATTTTGCTTTAAATTTGCTTTGAAAATATATAAAATTCGATTTCCCTTTGAAGATATGAATCTCTCTTTGAAAAATACGAACTTCTCTTAAGATTGGATTTTCTCTTGAGAAATACGAATTTCTATTGAAAGCTCTGTGAATTACAAATGATGGCGCCATGCTTAAAGAAGATGAAATTCGCACCAATTGAGCAACTGCAATACTTCAAAACCCTGACAAGAATAGAAGATCTCTGATTGGCCCATTTCAGTTGAACTGCCACTGACTGGAAGTTTGGATTAAAATAAATAATAAAATATTTATCATGCAAATAGCAAAGGCGCCAAAAATAGAAATCGCCACTCAATGCTAAAATATGCAAAATATTTGAAACTCCAGTTGACAATTGAATGAAGCTTTAGGCTTCACCGTTGGACTTCACCGATTCCGAAAAGTCATCTTTTGAGCTCATAGGCGTCCATTTGCTCAAGATATTGCACTTTTTATTAACTTCCTATTTCATAGCTGACAACACTGTCACGACTGGCCAACTTCGACACTGATTTCCGGATGACCGGGTGATGCTGAGACTGATCTGAGATAATCAACGGAAAGCCTACTGAACAAGGAAGAAATGTCTGCTGGGAGACATAACTGCAAAATCCATCGCTTAACCCCTTGAAAAATTAGGCGCACCTGATTAAATTGCTTTACGGGTTCCAGACTTGGCCATTTTCCTAAACTGCCATCTGACACTTCAAACGGCTGCCGACGGTGAACGGTGAACCCTGCTGATACGAGACGAAGCTCACGGCATGACTGGAGATATTCTGCATCCGATGACTGTATGCACGACAACTAAAAGCTGTGTTAAGGGCCTCAAAAAGAAAAGCGCCCCTGGCTCATGGTTGCACTTTTGTCATTTCGACGAAAATCAAACGTCATCAAAATACCCTACTTTGACAGTTGATATCTGGAGCTGAGATGACCCGATTCAGGCATTATCTGTTTTAACGGACAGCCAGGAGGGCCCTTAAGAGAAGTCACTGGAGGTGACGAGGCAAGAAAACTGCTTCTAAGACCTCAAAAACTCCAGTGCGTATTTTAAATAAAATTACCGCTCCCAGACTTGGTCATTTTTCGAACGTCTTCTCTTTACAGTATTACACTAAAGACCTCACACGCACGAGCGACTGCCCAATGCTGGAGGCTGACGGCTATGCTCGTTGGGAAGATAAATTGATTACGCTCAATAGTCGTGAAGACTTCGAACGCGAACGAGCTCATCTGACCAGCCTAAAGGCTAGGCGCCTTAAGACTATGAAAATGCACTAAAAACCATTTGTTGGTCCGCCCATAAAATTACGTGCTCGGTAGAATCTCTGCCACGACCACCAGGAACGTCGGATCGACAAGCTGAATGATGCGTTGCGGAACTAGGCTAGTATACTACTGATGTTGTGAAGACTCTGTCTGCAAATATTGGCATCTGGAGGGTCCTTTAAGCCAGCGCCCCTGAGCTATACTTGCACTGGGCATAAACGGAGAAGCTCAGAAACATGAAAACTCCATTTTAAGCTGATCTTTGGATGACTGCCGCCTGGAATCTGAGATTCGGATGATTGCACTTGATATCTCGTCGGATAAGCAGACTAGTTGTGAACGGATTGACTGCGTCCGGCAACGAAACTGTAAAGATTTACCCCTGCTTTGAAATGGGCGCCCTCAGGCTAGAGGCGCGCTTTTGCCTGGAAATGACAAATTTCTCATCTCCTAAAATTTAGGGATTTTGACTTCTGTCACTGATAACCGGAGCTGTGGTTCTCGGAATGCTTCGCTGGATAGCTCGACGGATAGCCAGACTAGTTCTGAAGAGATTGACTGGATGCTTGAGCACTTTAACCAGAATCTTGACTTCCAACAAACTGGGCGCCCCTGAGCTATACTTGCGCTTTTGGGCTTTTCCTCTAAGAAATCTCCCTGATTTGATCTTTAAAAACTCTGTTTCGATCATAAAAATGACCGTCTGCAATATGGAATGTCGTTTGCAATACTCCTCCATCGTGAAGATCTACATTTTGAGTCTCTGCTTCAGGTTTTGACCAATATAACTGACTTTGACTGACAAACTATTGACAAAAACTCCATGCTTGACATTGCCCAAAACTGTGTTTTACAACAAATTAGCAAGGTTTAGACTTTTAAATGCAAAATGCCTTAATGAAGCAAAAAATTTGGTTTGGGTACAACACAATATTTATCCAAACGGAAGTTAAGCATCCACAATATTTAAGCTCAAGCTAACTTTACGCATCGAACAAAAATCATTCATTCGAAGAAAGTATGAGCAAAGTTTCACCAATCGCTACTATCAAATCTTTCATCCATCTAAACATACATACAAATCAAATTCTACTTTTAAATCTATTCTATGTTCTATACTAAATCTATTCTATTGTTGAAGGAGATATGCAACCATGCAACCACTTGACAATAACAAGGATTCATAGCAAATCATGCATAAGAACTTTTATTATCCAAAGTAGCTATACGCAACAATTTCATAACACTCTCCACCCCGTGAAAATGAGAGAATGAGAGTTTATATAGAGTTTTTGAAAATAAATGAATGGCCGAGATCGATTTAAGATCGATGACAAAGATTAAAACAACTCAACCCTAACTAGGGTTCCCAGAATAACATTTAACAACAAATGGGTGAAAAACACGTGGCATATGGAGCTATCTTCTTGGAGGCGCATCCTTATCCTCCTGAGTGGTTGTGTATTCGATGAACTTGGACACTATTGTGCTGACCTCCTGGATTGTGACATGTGGCAGCATATTGACCTTGTATTCCAATGCATCCAAATCATCTGCACTCTCGGCGAAAACATTCTCCCATTCTGATTCCTGGCATTGGAAGACATCCAGGATGGACAAGAAGTTTGATGCCTTAGTCAAATTTTGCTTCAGAATCTGTCCTACGCTGGTGAAGAAAGTCTCCTGGATCTTGAGCTTTAGATTTTCAAGCTGCATATCATTTGCTCGGACAATATCCTTTTCAAGTACATCTGCAGCTACAAGCAAATTATTATTCTGGATTTCTCACATATTCCTCAATTCTGATACTATTTGCCTTTACCTTCTCCAAGACTTCATTCCGCGCAATCAATGCCCAGTACCAGTTATTGAAATCATATGCAGTGCCTGCTGCAATAACTTTTCCATCAATTAGTTCCTGCTTCAGAACTCCTTTCAGCACTCTGAGGCATGGGATAATTCTATCCTGAATATACTAAAGGTCCTCCCATGCTTCAGCCATAACTGCAATTCTTGAAAGTAATGAGGAAGTCTGTCCATGAGCTAATATCAATTTCTCCGCAAATGTAGTTGCTTCTCCGCTCCTACTTACTATCCACTCCTTAGTTTCTTTAGTCGTGACTATCTGTTCCTCAAAATTTTTAATCGTTTCCTGTGAAGAGTTTAAAAGTGGAGGAACTACCGAGTCGGCCTGATTAAGAGGTTTGGTCAGATGCTAGATGCACTCCTTCAGGCGTTCAATCTCCTTTTTATATTCTTTCTTCTTTGCCACTTCCTTTTCCAACCTCGCCTTGATGGATGTGACTCAATTGTCCAAGTCTTCCACCTCTTGACCCTTTGTTGTTGGGCCCAAGTCAACAGTAGTGATGGCATATTCTTTAGGAGCAATATCTTCTTTCGACTTATCCACCGTTGGCACAACAATTTGTACTGAACGACGACCGGCTTCATCCCTCTGGATGGTGGAAAACATTTTGGCGGGCTTCTTCACAGTAACTATCTCTAACCTGGCCAAGAAATCGGCCGTATCATCTTCCTCTGGGATCTCTATTGGTACTTTTATTTTCAATCTTTCTTTAGCCAATCAGGAATTGTAGGTTGTTCAATGCCTTCTTCTTCCTGAGCATTCTCTACACATGGAATATCTTGGATTCCTTTAAGAGCGGAAATCATTTCCTCTTCAAATTCACCATCCTGCATATCCATTTCATTCTCGGACTTGAGTATTTCTGTGCCTGTGGGCGATGGGGGTTCATCATCCATTGGCGGGATTGGCTCAATATGAATCAGAGAAGGAATCCTTATGTCGTCCAATGATTCATCAATATTCAATATCTCATTCATATTCCCGGACATGGCAGAATGAGGAAGCTTCGATCTTTGCTTCTTTTGAATAGGTTCCTCATTTGCAATCTTCTTTCCTTTCATCCTTGGAGATCGATCACGGACGGAATGGATCGACAAATCAGGATTCGGTGAGACACAAGACTTGTTCTCGTTAATTGGATTCTCTGGGCCAAATATACTCTCCATCATCCTCTAGCTGATCAGGCACATGAAAGAGCTTAGTTCTCATTAGGTTCACCGACAGTTTGGACCACAATCTTTTTCTAACATCATATTCATCTGCAACATTGGCCCAAAAGTCCTCCAAGTCTACCTTATGTTTATACTTCCTTCCATTCACAGTCCCAATGTGGTGGTGAGGATCGAAGTCATTTCTAAACCAGTAAGATGTGAAAGGGTGCCATTGCATTTCTAACCTGTCACTTTCTGTTGCTTGTGTCGACGAACAAGACTTGCATATTCCCAATGAAGAACGGAAAGGTGACGACTACCTTCTACTTTGTTCTCTAGAGGCCTTGGTATGTTTCCAGTTGTCTCAGAACCTCAAGCAAGATCATTCTGTTAGTGGGATAGATCAGGAGTCGATAAGGACATCCGGTGAATCCTTGAACTCTTATGTAGGTAAATCTGGGAAATTGGATAAACTAGGATCCATACTTGTTGATCAGGCTCTTGGCCTCACGAGTAAGCCTTTGATGCGTTCCTCCTTGCAATATTCTAGTGATGTACATTAGGAAGGCATCATTCGCTCTCCTGAAGTGTGACTTTTTCGCAGAGCTGCAATTGCGGGTAACAATCATAAGATTTGAATTCATTTTCCACAGTGCCCACTATGACTTGACAGATCAATCTTGCATATCTGTAAGTCCTTGCCAATAATAGACAATATAAGAACTCATGTAGAAAGACTTGTCCTTTCCAAATTTAGTATCTGCCCATGGAGATTGTCACTGATTATCCATGACCAGTTGAACATCTTGACGGCTGAGGTGATCTCGTCAATGAAGTAATACATCCATGTTTCAAATGGTGCACCTTGAGGGCTACCCATTACTCTGTTCAATAGCAATATAATATCTCCATATTCCTCCTTAAAGACGGTCCGCAACAATTTCTTTGGCATTTTCTTAATGGAAGGCCTTGGTTTCTCTAACCATGTCTTATTGATGTTGGTTGCACAAAGATCCATCCGTTCTTCATAAAGTCTTCTTGCATCTTCTTTGGTCTTGTATGAAGTTCGGTTATAACTTGGTATGCCAAACGCCTCTTGAATGGCTAATTCTCCGAAATGAGCCAACACTCTGCCATCAGGTGCAACAATTTGCCTCTCTTGTGTGTTATAGTGTATAGCACATTCTACCATCAATTCAGCACATTCTATAGCTGGTGGAAATCCGCCTGCTTGGACGATGCCATTCCTCATCATCCGCGAACAATTGGTGTCGGCAGGAATCCATCTTGCCCATACATCCCCTTTTTGAAGTCTTTAAAATCTACATGTCCAAGGTTTGTGTCTGTGACGTTCTTCCATTTGGAGTTGATTTTAGATTCTGGCTGCAATCCTTTGCTTGCGAACTTCATCTGGGCCTTTCTCGAAGGTTCTCCTCTGGTGGTCATCAACCTGCAAGAAACATGAAGAAAAATATATTAATTTTAAAATTTTAATTTCTTATTTTTCTTGGACCTTTCTCTCGAAAATTTTACTTTTAGCCAGTTGAAAAGTTAAATTCTGTGAAAAAGAAGACTGAAATTGGGAGAATTCGACTAAGTACTTAGCAAATTTTGCCAGAATGAGTGAATAAGATTGAAGAAGAATGAAGAAATCCGTCAAATTGGGATTTTAAACTTTTGAAATTATGTACTTTTGACGGTGATTCTGTCTTAAATTTTGAAAATTCTGCTCCAGCTTAGAAAAAAGCACGCCTAGCCTTCATAAATTCGATGCTTCAACTCAGGTATTTACTTTATCTCCGAAAAATTTACTTTCTCTCTAAAATCTTTCTTCAAGAAATTATCTTTCACAATCCTCAAGAGAGTTAGAATCTCTTTTACCATCGAACTTTGAAAGAATGAGTTGAAAATGACAAGCTAAACTCTTTATAACTTGAAAAGGTTCGATTATTTTAGCAAATTCATGTTTTTTCTTAGATTCATCGAACTCGGACTTGTTTTATTTTCTTTGAAATGGCAACTCAATCCTCATTAAAAATCTTTAAGAGAAAGTTTCTAATTTTTTTTACCTAGGTGCCATCCTTGTGAAATCTTTTAGATTTTTCCTCTGAGTTTGACGATTTTGGCAAAGTGTATTTCAAACAAAATTCCAGGTGTTGGAAAATATTAAAATATTAAGTGTTAAATTCATTTTTCCAACCTTTTAATCATGGCGAAATTTTATTTTATCCATGGCGTTTTCCATTTTCCTCTAGGAAAACTTGGAGTTTTCCATGCCATCTTGTGTTGGACTTTATCATGTCTTAGACATTTTCCAAGCTTGGGCGGACTTCATCTTTGTCTTTCCATTCACTCTTCAAGCATGGGCGGACTTGGCTTAATCCTTGACAACTCCTCTTGGGCGGACTTCACTTGGCATTTGCCATCTTCATGGCGGACTTGGAGCTTGCTTTTCCATCTTATCTTCAAGTGGGGAGGACTTCACTTTGTCTTAGACATAGCATTTCCTTCGACACTTAACTTTACTCAACAAGGTATCCATACTTAGCCAAATTTATGAGTTTTCTCTCCCAAGGCATCCATACTTAGCCAAGGTATCCATACTTAGCCATATTTTGAGTTTTTCTTCTCTCCTCTTGGCTGGGCGGACTTTCTCAATGTTTGGACATGTCTTTCTTTGCGTAGGGCGGACTTTCTTATGTGTTTGCCATCCATTCCTTGAGCTGGGTGGACTTTGAAGTGGTATGACCATCTTCATGGTAGGCTGGGTGGACTTCTTGGCATCTTGGACATGCTTCTCAAGGTGGGGCGGACTTTGAGACTTCTTTGCCAAGTGCATGGGCGGACTTCCTGATGGTCTTGCCATTTCTTTCTCCAAGCTAGGGCGGACTTCAAGACTTTCTTTCCATGTATCCCTTAGTGTTGGGCGGACTTTGAAGTCTTTTTGCCAAGCTTCCAAGAGGTGGGCGGACTTTATCCTTGGCTTGCCATGTGCATGGCGGACTTCACTTCAGCCTTGCCATTTATCTTTCAAGCTAGACACTTAGGTGAATTTCATGCTGAATTTCATGTCTTCTTCTGGATCATTTGAACAAACCCTCGCCATGTGATTTTCTCTTGCTTTTTATGATTTTTTCTTGCTTTTTACTCTTGGAGGTGCAAAACCTTGATTCTGAAGATGGAAATGTTGACACCATGACCTGTGGGACCTTGGCACTTTCTAAAAATAGAAAAACAACAGAAAGCAAAATTTCTAAAAATAGTAAATCCCGGATTGGTCCAAACATGCCAAAACTAGAAAAAGCAAAAAGCAAAAAAGCAGAATCCCTAAAAAGTAGGAAGTGTTAGAATTGACTCAAAGCAATGTCGTTCTTCATCTTCTGGACCTTCTGAGCACTTTGATGATGTCTATGCGTTGTTCTGGGTTTGAATTCTCTACTTGGCTTGGATGACTCCTCAAAACTCTAACTCTAAACTCTCAAAGCAAAGGACTTATGAAATTGTAATGCAAAGGCAACACCCTAAAAAGCAAACTACTGGAGGTCCCCATTTGCAATGGGGCGATGTGTGAATTAGGTCACAACATGTCATTGAACTTTTATAGACAACATGCATCTAGGGAGATGTTGAGGCCTTGTGAAACAAGATTTGCCTTACTTTGAAAGGAGTGGTTGAAGAGAAGCAACTGTAAAATCTATTATCTGTTCCAATGAGTGGGAAAATTCGTTTCTTTCTATAGTTCCTACAAGTGCAATAAAGTTTTAAATGTGTGTGGACCAATTGTTGAAGTGGTTTGCATGTTTGATGGAAACACATGTAATCTTGACATGCTTTATTAGAGCATGGACTGTTGTAAGCCGTTCAAATAGCACTCAATAATGTGGAAGTAAACTACATTGAGATATGAGATAAAATTGATTTTATATAGAAAATGATGCACATGCCTTTACATGCAACAACTTGGTGTTTGGAGCCTAAGCTACTTTTTAGAGATAAACAATGATAGTGAAGTTATAGTTGGGCATTATGAATCTATTGGGAGGTTTGAATCAGATCCAATTATTCCAAGTCAAAGTAGGGGCCAATGTTGGAAATATATGACAAATGAAGTGTTAGTTTTAGGATCAGAATTTAAATAAGTAGAAATAGAACAATTTCAAACAATTTGACACAGCATATACCCTGGGAAAACCCTCCAACTTGAGGGAGAAAAACCCAGCAACAATATATCACTTATATATTGAATAATGAACAGCAATTCCCTTTACAATGAGGCCAATCACAAGGCCGAACTAGCAGCATCACACTTGATGCAATATCAAAGGAATAAGATCGAACTCCTGCTGTAGATAATTCGCACTTGACTTGAATGAATTAAATTGAATGGCGATAAAAGAGAACAGTGCCTTATATAGAATTCGATGTAGTGATAGCCAAACAACACATCCCTTCATGGATGAAAGGTTGGCCTCAAATGAATGGATGTGACTTACACAAAAGGTGGCGAACTTTTAGATGAAGTCGGCCTCATTAATAAAATATACTTTACAAATGTGAATGGAAGTGTCTCTTCATAAATCGGCTCCAATAAATAAATAGCCAACAACTATATTTAATTTATTGCTTATTAATTAAATCGCTGGAAGTATGAAGCCCGCAGCTACAACATCAACACTCCCTCGTGGCTAGGGAGGAATACTTCTAGATATCCATGTCATGGAGTCTCTTAACATGACATCCACAATGGCTACACCCATTTGTAGAAAATAGCTCATCACGGAGTCACTCAACATGATATCGTCATGGAGTCACTTAACATGACGTCCACCATGGCTACTCCCATGTGTGGAAAGAAACATGTGTACAAGTGCCCATCACGGAGTCTCTCAACGTGATGTCGTCATGGAGTCTCTCAACATGACGTCCACCATGGCTACTCCCAGAGGGTGGATAAACACAAGTATCAAGCATTCATTACGGAGTCTCTCAACGTGATGTTGTCATGGAGTCTCTCAACATGACATCCACCATGGCTACTCCCAGAGGGTGGAAACAAGGGCTTTCACCTCAAATTTCTCCATCACAGAGAAAGATGCATTAACAAGGGCTTTCACTTCAAATTTCTCTATCACAAAGAAAGATGCATTATAGCAAATCACAAAAAGATCACTGATGCTAAGTCTCCCTCTCAGTAAGGGCTTCATTCTCCACAACCCCAAGCTTGTCTCGAAAATGCACAAACTTCACTCTGGAGAGAGGCTTGGTGAGAATATTAGTCATCTGATCATCAGTGCAAATATATCTCAACTGAATAGCTTTCCTCAATACCATATCTCTGATGTAATGGTATTTGATCTCAACATATTTTGTTTTGTCATGAAACACTGGATTGACAGATAGCTTCACACAGCTCTGATTGTCACAATGAATAACAGTCGGCTCCAATGATTGTCCAAACAATCCTGCAAGGAGCTTTCGAAGCTAAACTGCTTCTCGAGCTGCTACACATGCTGCAATATACGGCCTCTGCAGTGCTTAGTGCCACTGAAGACTGCTTCCTGCTACACCAAGAAATAATCGCAGACCCCAAGCTAAAGCAACGTCCAAAGGTGCTCTTCCGATCAGCTACACTCCCGGCCCAATCAGAATCAAAATATCCTTGCAGCTTTAGGTCTACACTAGAAGTATATTTGAATCCATATCCAACTGTGCCACACAAGTATCTCAAGATATGCTTAGCTGCAACTAGATGAATTTACCTCGGTTCACACATGAACTAACTGAGTGCACTCACTGCATAGCAAATATTTGGTCTAGTATTGACTAGATACATCAACAATCCAATCAACTGCCTGCACATAGTAGGATCTACCAGATCTGAACTAGCTGCAGACTCACTTAACTTCTTCAAATTGGTTTCCATCGGTGTAGACATAGATTTACAATCCATCATCCCAAATCTCTTCAAGATATCTATGGTGTATTTCCCTTGGCTCAAAATAATCTCATTGGGTCTTTGCCATACTTCTAATCCTAGAAAGTAATGCATAAATCCTAGATCTTTCATCTCGAATTCAAAAGCTAACTCCTTCTTGCATTGATAATGAGATATTTTGCTCCAGTAAGAAATAGATCATCAACATAAAGAACCAAGATTAAGGCCTCACCATCAACTACCTTGAAGTAAAGATTTGAATCAGCATCATTCTTGGAGAAACCCAAGCTCATCAAGTATTGATCAATCCTCTCATACTAGGCACGAGGAGCCTGCTTAAGGCCATACAAAGCCTTCTTCAATTTACAAACATGAGACTCCTTCCCATGAATTACAAAGCCATTAGGTTGCTCAATGTATACTTCTTCAATTACACCATTATGGAATGCAGTCTTCACGTCCATTTGATGTAGCTTCCATCCCTTTGCTGCTGCAATAGCAATAATGGTCTTCATGGATGTATAACGAGCAACCGAAGCAAAGGTTTCTTCATAATCTATTTCCTCTTTCTGAGAGAATCCTCTAGCCACAAATCTAGCTTTGTACTTTTGAATGCTTCCATTAGCTGCATGCTTGATCTTGAAAAGCCATTTAGAAGATACAACTGATTTCCCTTGAGGTCTCGATACAATATCCCAAACATCATTCTTGATGATAGATTGATATTCTTTAGCCATAGCATCTCTCCATACTTGCTGACTTGATGCTTCCTCAACACTGGAAGGTTCAGACTCAATAATATGACTCATTAATGCTACGTAGCTTGGAAGCTTCTGTGGTCTTTTTCTTTCTTTGAATGTGCCTCTAGGAGCTGCAAACTTTTCTGCCTCCTGCATCGTTTGCCTAGCCCATAGAGGTCTCTTTTGACCTATGACAATATCTCTTGGCCCATCAGTTGGTTCCAAAGGCTCAACTGGATCAATATCCTCTTCTGGTTTAGTAAACTCCCTTTGAATCTCAGGAGTATGATCAACGAACGTCCATGTCCTGAGGAGTCTCCTGGTCTTCATTATCTATCTCCATGTATGAACCTTTAGATCTTTTGAATGCAACATCTTCTTCAAAAGAGACATCTCTGCTGATCTCTATTTGTTTCTATCCTGGAATGTAAATCCTGTAGGCTTTTGAGGATTCATTGTAACCCATAAATATTCCTTTCTTGCCAGATGGTTCTAACTTAGTTCTCTTATCCTTAGGCACATGAATATAAACAGGACAACCAAAGATTCTCAAGTGACTAACCTCCGGCTTCACACCTGTGAAGGCTTCTTTAGGAGTCATATTCTCCAAAATATGATGAGGGCTCTTATTCTGAACATACACTGCAGTTCTAGATGCTTCTGCCCAAAGGAAGGTTTGCAAGTCATGATCATGGATCATAGCTTTGGCTGCCTCAACTAAGATCTATTCTTCCTTTCTGCAACTCTGTTTTGTTGTGGATTGTAAGGAACATAAAACTCCCTCTTAATCCCTGCTTCGATACAAAAGTTATGGAAGCCTCTAGAGGTGTATTCTCCTTTGTTATCAAATCTCAGAACTTTGATTCTCTTTCCGGACAAATTCTCTACTTGAGCCTTAAATTCTTTGAATTTCTCAAGTTCTTCTTCAGATTCCTTAGACTTCAAGAAATAAATCCAAGTCTTTCTAGAGTAGTCATCAATGAAAATTACATAATACCAAAAACCACTCAAGGATGCAACAGACATTGGACCACACAAATCACTCGAGTTGTCTTGATGCTAGAGTTCTTCGGCCAAGCAAGAACTTTTCCCTCAGAAAATGCAACTTGATATCCTTTGTCCTCCAAAGTTGATATTGATACAAGGTTCCTCTTGATACCTGGAATGAACAAGACATCACTCAAATGAAGAGGGATGCCAGAATCTAGGTGAAGAGAGGTGGCTCCAACACCTTTTATTGAATAGCACACATTATCTCCAATTATTACTTAAATGTTGGTTTCTCTCTCCACCAAATCTGAAAGATGTTCTCTATACCCTGTAATATGCTGAGAAGTGCCACTATCAATCAACCATGTGCTACTATCTGTTGGAACATTGCTTGATAGGGAAGAGATAAATAGAAATCCACTCGAGTTATCTCTTGATTCCTTCTGAGGAGAAACGTCATCTACATCTACAATAGAAGCATGTTGCTTTGGTCTTGTTGCACAATCTCTAGCATAGTGACCATACTTGTCACATCTGAAGCACTGAATATGGGAGAGATCCTTCTTCTTTGATTCAAGAGCAACATCTGATTTCCTGTCTCTATTCCTCTTGAAGTTACCTTTTCTCCCTTCTCTTCCTTTCCTCTTTGAAGTTTGAGCAGCAAGAACATGATTGTCTTCATTGTGAGAGCTTCGACCATTACCTCTTGCTGCCAACCTTGATTCCTATTGAATGCAATCTGCTCTAAGGCGATCAAACTTTGGTAGCTTCGATCTTCCGCTAGTACCTTGGATAAATGGCTCCCAAGATTGAGGAAGACCGTTAAGTGCCAACATGACTAAGTCTCGATCTTCAATTATGTTTCCAATGGGATAGAGTTGATCCTTCAACTCAATGATCTTCATAAAGAAAGAGATGATTGAATCTCCTTTCGCCATCTTGATGTGATGAAGCTGTTGCCTCAATGCAAGAGCTCTATTGGTGTTATTGATCTCATATAATCCCTCCAAAGTCTTGAACATCTCTCTAGCTGTCTTCAACTTGGAGATAATAGGCACAAGGTGATCCTTCACAGAATCAATCAATATCTTCTTGGCCTTTGTGTCTTCTCAGTCTCATCGGAAGGTTCAGGTACCTCACTTTCCACGAACTCAAGAATATCATTTTCTTCCAATGCAATAAGAACTCTAAACTTCCAAGAGGTGAAGTTAGAGGCACCATCGAGTCTATCTTCAACCTTGAGACCGTTCACCATTTTCGTAGATAAGATAGACACACTAAGATGAGAATAAGAGAGGAAGATCACGCTGCTTATACAAATCTGATCATGATCTTGCTTAAACCCGCTTTGATACCATGTTAGTTTTAGGATCAGAATTTAAATAAGCAGAAATAGAACAATTTCAAACAATTTGACACAGCATATACCCTTGGAAAACCCTCCAACTTGAGGGAGAAAAATCCAGCAACAATATATCACTTATATATTGAATAATGAACAGCAATTCGCTTTACAATGAGGCCAATCACAAGGCCGAACTAGCAGCACCACACTTGATGCAATATCAAAGGAATAAGATCAAACTCCTTGAATAATAATGTCAATCTCCTTGAAGAATAATATCGATCTGCAATATTGAACTCCTGCTGTAGATAATTCACACTTGAATGAATTAAATTGAATGGTGATAAAAGAGAACATCACCTTCCTTATATAGAATTCGATGTGGTGATAGCCAAACAACACGTCCCTTCATGGATGAAAGGTCGGCCTCAAATGAATGGATGTGACATACACAAAAGGTGGCGAACTTTTAGATGAAGTCGGCCTCATTAATAAAATATAAATTACAAATGTGAATGGAAGTGTCTCTTCATAAATCGGCTCCAATAAATAAATAGCCAACAGCTATATTTAATTTATTGCTTATTAATTAAATCACTAGAAGTATGAAGCCCGCGACTACAACATCAACATGAAGGGATGTTTGGAATTCTAGCAGTCAAACATGACATACCTATCATGTGATGACATGCCTGGGTACAAATGGAGTTCTCATGGAGTCAATAGTCCTAAACTACAACACGCTTTGCTATTTGAATATTGAGCCAAAGAGCAAGTTGATCATCTTGTGAGAAGAATCAGAGTTGCTTTGACCACATTCATTCTAAAAAGAAAACAAGGTATCTAGAAGGTTGGTAGACCTTATTTATATTTGTAATAATTTACAACTGTGTGATTATAGTAACAAAAGACTCTACCTCTATTTCATAACCCCGCCACATTCCAAAAAACATAACGAATACAGATGATCACGACCTTTTGGTGATGAATTGAATAGTCTATCTACTGATAATGATATTGTGCCAAATCAACCAAGTGCTCTTGATGACTTGGATCTTTCTTGAAGCTTTAGAGACTTGACTCTTGATTGACTTTTCGTGAGAAACAAACCATCTTAAATTTTTTGTTTTCATATGTTTTTTATAGTTTAACATTGATAAGCTTACCATGGTTTACAATTTTTGGTATGTGTTATATAGATTTCAAATTTTATTTAGTAATGTTTATCTATATTGACAATCTTATGGATTTATTTCTTATATTAAAACTAAAAAAATTAGATTTATATTTTTTGAATTTAATCACAAATTTTTTCTTTGAATTTTATTTTATTTATTTATTTTTAGACTGTAGGAATCGGTCGGGTATCCGCCCCCCTATAAACTGCAGTGCGCCTGGTAAACTTTTTTCACGTGACTGGTGGTGCTTGTGCGACATGCCCTTTGGTGCCACTTTGGGGGGAGACTAGACCTCATGACCTCTTGCCTGAAATAGGATGCTTTAGCCAATTGAACTAGGTCCCCCGCCTCTTCTTTGAATTTTTCTTTGCTGAAATTGAACTCAAATACAAACCTTGTGACATAGCCTTGGACTTATGCTTTCAGCTGAGCCAACCAATCTTTGATCGCCTGCTTTCAATAAAACTATTACCAAAGACGATCCTCTTCCTGTGTACTTTGCTTTAGAAACCAAGGTTTTGAATCAATACATGCCATGGTCCTGAATGAAACTGTTTGCATTTCATCATTCATTCTTGTACACATGAACTGATTTGAGGATGTTGCAGCAGCATATTTTTAAATTTGAAAGAGGTTTGTCTGATGCATTTCATATTATAAATTTTAAGTTGAAAAGGCTAATAATCAGAAAGGAGTTATGAATAAAAGCTGAACGTGTCATTGATTGTTTAGATTCTGTACTTAACCCATCTGTAAACTTTAAGATCTAGTGTCCTCTCCCTGGAATCCTCTAAGAAGTTGCTGCAACTTCAAACCTGAAATAGGTAAGGGGAAAAGATCATAAAGGGAAGAATCAAGATGTTGTATCTCAGATTATGCATTGGAGATATCAATATAAGTGTGCTTCCCTTAAAGTAATTGCTTGTAATCTACATAATACTTTTTATCAGATCGTGTGCTAAATCAATAAAACCATAACAAATGCCTGATCAAGGCAATACAAAAATAATTCTTTTATGCATGCTTAATAGGACGGGTCATTCAGATAGTGGAAATAATAGCATTTTATTAGCAGCACATTCAATTTGAAGCAAAAAGAAAGATGATGGAATAGTAATACCAATAGAATAGAAGCTAGCATTGAAGCTAGAATTAGGGCAATCTTATACATGTTAGAGAAACTTTTAAACAATTGCGACAAAGAGATTGGCTTCTCAAAACTAAACAATAGAAGCATTTAAGGATTAAAAATCTTTAGAAAATAGAAATGTTAAAAAGACCATCTTAAAACCTTGTCACCAAATAAACAAACATATTTGCATGACACCAAAGACTTGTTTTTATAGATATCTTCAAAGTTTACATCACATCTAAGGGAATCTGTGGTAACAGCTGAATCTGATAGACTAGAAAAAACCATAGCAAAGCAAGATTTTTGATACAGTCAAATTGAAAAAAACAAAATGATGAAAAGTCCCAATGATGCACAGTTTAGTAGTCTATACATATCACAATTCAGCCAACAAATCTTTCCAATACATTGTAGAAAATGGCCTCTACAACTGTACAAGCCTGGAACCTTACAGACTCATTTGTGTTTGAGTCCCATGTGGCAACGTTCCAAATTCTCCAAAAATGTTGATACCTTCCCAGAGTTTTTGACAGCATTTCCAGCCTTTTTCCACAGAGAACCTGCCACATCTCCATGCAGAATTCATGGCTCTGAGTAAAGAAAAAAGAACTTAAATGTAACTACAACTCATTTCTAATGTCTCCTCCACCATTTCTTCCACTGCTCTGCAGCATAAAATTATGATATTATCAGTTATGTGGTGTTTTCTTTATTTTAATTTATTGTGAAGTTTTGTGCTGCTTGTTGAGTTCTTTCTATATTCGTTTATATTTCATGTACTATCATCACCATGTAATGTTGTGTTAAGGGTCCCCAAGGAATCAGCTTTTCAAGCACCCATACCCTTTTATGTTTCTGGGAACATAGCTTTTTCATATAAAGTCGAATTGGAGTAATTTTATGACTTGAAAATCCTGAAACTTTTTTGGAGGAAAACAATAAGAAAATTACGTTGTGAAGAAATACAACCAACATGTATTTACACAAAAGGCACTAATATTTATTTGGAGAACTAGAAAAAACTCCAGAGTGAAAGTCATGGAACTGTTTTGTTCCCTTGCAAATAATATATTTGTTCATAATGGAATAATATATTTTGATGAGTTTAATTTTAAGTTTGGACCTTCTTCAGTTTCTTGGATCTTTTGGTTACAAAACGTCTGATCCTTCCCTCTCGTTGTTGATGAGATGTCCCAACTGGTACCAGCCTTCTAATACCTCAGGTTTGGAAGCTTGATAATCAACACCTAGTTGAATACCGTTTGATGATTTTAGTAGGTTTAGATCCTAGGCTCATTTTTCATTTGATTTTCCACGATTTTATTATCTTCGAATGAGACCTTTAGCAATCTTCAGTATTGGAATGTCCCTTCATTATTGGGTCTGAAACATTTCTCAGGAGGTTTTTTTTTTGTTCTGTTCTGATGGAAACAAGTTGGATTACATAGATGTCGGCATCTCTGCCTTTTTATAGCAAATTAAAACAATTTGAGTAAGCATACATCTAAAACAGAAAGTCGCCTTTGGCTAAACAGCCACGTGCAGGGGGGTCCAGTCTATCAAAGTCACTTAGGTGTTGAACCTGGCCTGAATGCGCCTCCGGGGGTTTCAACCTCGGGGGATGAATTTTCTATCACGTACCATTATCCTCACTAATTGTGCTTAACCAATTGAGCTACAACCCTTTGGCCTTGGGAGGATTTTGGTTTTGACTGCAATTTGATTTTGAGGAAAAAACAGAACATGAAGCTTCCTTTGGATTCCAAACTTCGTATATTTGTTGGTGCCAGAACAACTTTCCTTGTAATCTGCATGCTTCATAGAAGACATGTACTTATAGTGTAAATATCCCTTTGTACCATCTTATTTTCTCCTGGGAGCATTTTACTTAGTTGAAATGTAGATGCAGATTTCTCTTAAGGTAGGCTTGTTAAATTGTATTTTTCTTTTGCCAAAACACAGAAGTTTGTCTTATTTGGAGAAGATTTTCATCTATTTTGTTCAGAACATGGCTACATTTTCTGCCATTTACTTTTGATTTGAAGAAGCTGACATTTTGTATTTGTCTGTGCTTTGGAGATAGACAAGCAATGGGTTTGCATCGAGCAGTTGCACTCTGCATCGAACATTGTCATTCTTTTGAAATGGAGAAGGCTGTAGATGAAGGATGGTTCAAGACTGTTGTTTTGGCAGGGGGCTCAGCATGTTTGCCTGGCCTTGCAGGTATGCCACATAAATTGTTGTGTTTTAATGGCTTTTATGACGCTAAATGTTATTGACCTTGCATTTGTTAAGAACTAATGCAAAACGTGCATATTACTCTTAAATATAAGTCATTAATATAGAACATAGTAAATTCCATCTTATCTAGAAGCCCTTTCGGGTTTTGTCCCCTTTCTGAACTGGATATTTAAGGGTAGTGAAATTTTAGCCTTATAAGTGGAGGTACTTATGGACTGTCCGTCATGAAGTGAAACTTCATGCCCTTTTATAACAGCAAGCATTCTCACTGAGTAATCTTGGGAAAAACAGATTTCATGATTTTCTTTCATCACACGTTTATTATGACATTCAAAGAACAGAATTATGCTTTTTTATTTTAGGCCTGAAGCATTTATGTGATGAAAGTAATCACTATCCATGTAGCTAGACATTCAATATTTCATAATGTATTTTTAAAAATTCCTTCAGCAAGGTTAGAGAGAGAACTGCATCAAGCATTGCCTGTTTCATTATCAAAAGGTATTAGAGTGCTTTCACCTCCTTGTGGACCTGAATCTGCCTGGTTTGGAGCAAAGATTGTCAGCAATGTAAGTTAGCACGTGATAAATATAATATTATTATCACTGCCAAATTATGCATCAATCACTATTATTCAGCTTTTTATTTAGCTAATGTTGTGATCTTTTTACCTTTCATATGATCTCATACATATTAAACGAATTGCACAGATGAGCACTTTCCCTCAGGTCTGGTGCACAACAAAGAAACAATTCCGACGAAATGGTCCAAGATTCATCCATGCTATGGCTCTCGATGATGACTGAACTAGATTGGAGTTCAGTAAGGTTGATATGCATGACAACAAACATATCTGTGGCTCTGAATTGACACAAAACATACAAGCGGATTCCTCTTCTGTAGCATACATATCACTTGTGCTTATATATCATTATGATATATGTATGATAGCTATCCAAATATATGGATCGTGCAAATTACTGTCATTATCAATTAGGTATCATACCTATCCAAAGATAAGTAAGCCAGACTTGAACACAAGAAAGGAAGATGGTCTTCTAATGGATAATTTTAAGTAAAATAGTTTTATAAAGTTTCCAGTGAGTCCTTAATACTACATTTTTTAATATAATAGGTTCAAAATCAATTTGTTAGTCATTTCGTTGGTTCATTTGAAAATGTCTACATAAGTTTTCATGTTCACACTAAATCCTTACGAACGAATAGTTGCATGCATTTCTCACTCTCTGAACTATCTCTTATGGTCAAGAATGCCATAGTAATTATTGATCTTGACTCTTACTCGTACTTTTGAAAAGAATGTCTTTGTTGGCATGTTCCATCATTGATGGTCTCGTGGCAAGTTTGTTTTAATTTGTTTATGCAAGTAAACTTATGATATTATTTGTTGTTTGTTGAACTCGTGAATGCACAGTTCACCATTCTTTTCATGTATAAATTTACCTCATAATACAAATCAATGCAGTCTTGCATTGTTAGTTTTGATATGGTATCAAAGCCGTGCGATTATTGTGTCATTCATTTGGGGCTCAGAAGTTTCAGAGAAGAAATTTCGAGAGTAGGCCCAACAGGCTCAGCAAAGTTTCCACAGCATATGATTACTGATTACTTATAATAGTATGAACACTGTGTCCTATGTATAACAGAAGGAAAAGGAAAAGATCGGGTCTCCTTCAGTAAGCTACTTTACTGAGAATTGCCAATAAAGGGAGGATCAATTGATTCAAAGAAAGGTTGCCACAAACCAATGTGAGTCACTAGGTAATGATATTGCTGCCAAGAGGTTCACTGTAAATCAATGAATTGTTGCCAAGATGTTTGTTGTAAATTTGCGAGTTCAGAAATCAAAATAAATAAATAATCAGAGACTTCATCATTGATTGTGGAGACACTAGTGCATGGTCCTCCTATGCCTTGTCTAGCTCAAGAGCCTTATTAGTACGAGGAACTCAATGCCATCTGATTACTCTTGTGTGAAGACTGGCTGCTCACTCTAGATTCTAAGGTGAGAAAAACAACAACCTCCAATTGGTCAGATATGCCTCGTTGTTTACAATTACAAATCCTCCAACGTAATTGAATGTAAGTTCACCCTCTTGTGGGTGAGAGATTATGGTAGGCAATGCATAAGGAGTAATGTATCTATAAAATATTTGGATCCAAATGTTATTGAAGGTCATATATTCCTACTGGTTTCAATCTTCTGCACATTGTTGGTGGTGCTACCTGGACAAAGGAGTTTGTAGACAGGCAAGATCGTGCTGGTCCACTTGGAGTGGTGGAAATGATGACAAAGGAGTTCAATCACCTCTCAACCTTTGGATTTATTTCCAGAGCACAATGATTAATGCAAAGATTGCGTGGACCTGTTCCCCTACATGCTGACGGTCTGTGCACTAGGTTAGAGAAATCATCCAAAATCTTGAAGCAAAGAATAAAAGAATACATACATATGTTTGTTTGATGTGGAATTGAATTATAGATTTCAATGAAGAGATTAAATAAGTGTTGCTGCCAATAAATTAGGTGCCTCATTTCAATCATTTGCTAAAGTATGCATTGTCCTAGTAGGCCTAAAATAAGCTAAAGTTCTCTATATAAATAAGGACTATTTTTTATGTAATGCTATTCTTGAAATTGTTTCAGCTCAGTAATATTTTTAAGGTGTTATTTTTCTTCCTAAAGTATCCTCTCCTCTATGGCGAACCACTGATCTGAGTGACAAGAAATAGGATAAGAAAACACCTTATTTTGATAACAAAATAGCAAGAAGTTTTCCTTATTTTTTTCTTCTAGATTTTCAATTGCTATGTGGGAATATAATTATTCCACTTGGAAAACCAAACTTAGAAATCAAATTGAGTTTGAAGAGTTTTGGCATGTGGTTGGCAATACCATTTTGTGACATGAGAATGATGCTAATGAACAAAACAAATTGAAGATGAAGAATGGAGAATAGCTGGAATCTTTTCTCAAAATGATTGAGTTGAGAGCTTCACTACAAACATTGGGTGAAACAATTGAGGGTGCTACTTTGCTGCCTATTGTTTTGCAAGCATTGCCTTCAAAATACAGTGTTTGTGACAACACTGAATGTCACAAAATAGACACCTAGTTTTGAGAAACTCTAACTCATGAACATAGTGAGGAGGATCATTCCATGACCACACAACATAAAGGAAAGAAGCCTAAGAAGCAATTTGTTGGACCTTCCAAATATGCTAATTCATCCCAATCTCAAAAGGATTGGACTTGATGTAAAATATTATTGGTACAACTCCTTGGCCAAAAGATATTTCAAAGTAGCAATACACGATGGGATTAGAAGAACAAACATGACAATATTGAAGAAAATGACTCTCAAGAAGATGAGTATGTGTTTTATGCCCACGCTTCTAAAGATAGTTCACAATCAAATTCCATTTGGTATGTCGGCTCAAGCGCTACAAAGCACATGATTAGATAGGAGTGGTTTCTCACATTGAAACCCCATCATGGTAAAGTTTCTCTTGAAGATGACACAACCTATCACATCCATGGTATTGATGTAATTTCCATGCAATTTTGCATACATCATTGCAGGCTCACTAAAGTGTTCTATTTGTGAGGAGTTACCAAAAATCTCCTATTTGTCAATCAATTTCTCGACCACAACTTGAGGATTGAATTTGACAAAAATGATGATAAAAAGGTATGCCTCATTTGTGATAAGTCAAAAAGTTCAAAGATTGTTGCAAATGCTTATGAAGTTGGTGAAATGTTTAGGCTTGATACAATTGACAATAATCAAGCCTTGTTGACTAAAAGTAATGATCATGTTATGTTTGTAACGAAAGCCTATAGATGTGGAACAAACTTTCCTAATGTCAAAACTCAAAGAAGAATGCAGATATGACTTTAAATTTTACAATTATAGTTCATCAAGATACACATGAAAGGAATAACATAATAGAGAAATAAACACAAACACAATTGACACCAGATTTACGTGGGAAAACCCTTACGAGAGAAAAACCCACCACACCAAAGAAAATCACCTATATTACACTAATCAAAATTACATACAATTTACAGACGCTCCTTCCAGATGTCAATATTATAGCAGCTATATTTCCCTAATCAACCTCGTACAAAATATCACTGTTACAATGCTTTCAAAAACAACACAATGAAATTCACTAACAGATCATTCGATTATCCAACCATTGAATTCTCTAACCTTTTAATAGTTATAATACGTTACTATGTACAACAACCACCATGAATCAAAACATTCTCTGTACAATCGATTCAGTTCAACTTCCTCCATAGAACAACTGTCAAACTTCCCAGGCATTCAAACGACCACCTTCCAAGTCAGCAACATTCTCCTCTTAACAGCTTACACCTCAATAGTCAACCAAGTCTGCATTATTCACCATACACCGTGCTACCGCTGCACACTCAACAAGCTCCTGCAGGGTGGCAGTATATCGTGCTACCTCTAGACAGGTCGAGGGCTCCTGTGGTATGGCAGTAACCGCCCTACCACTAGACTATTAACAAGCCTTTGCGGTATGGCGATATACACCACACTACCGCTACACATCCGGTGACCTACGGTATGGCAGTAACCGCGCTACCGCAGCCCAGTGTAAAGACACCTGCAGTATAGCAATATCCACCGCACTACCACTCGACAGCTAAGACGCTCTTGCGGTATGGCAGTAACTGCTCCTCAATAAGAAGATACCTGCGGTATAGAGGTACAAGCATAAACTTAACACGTACGAATTCTTTGTTGCTTGGTGACAGAACCAGGGTTATACCAGTGAGTTTGAGACACATTCTCAACAATCTCCCACTTAACGAAGAACTCACTAAACCCTTTTCAATACATGAAGTCATTGAACATTCTAGACCACAAGGCCCATCGAATTTGTGCACCATCTGAACTTATCTGTGCTCATTGGCTTTGTCAAAACATCGGCAACATTCTTCAGAGTATCCACCTTTTCCAAACAGACCTTTCCATCCTCCACCATATCTCGTACAAAATGGTACTACACATCAATATGTTTCGTCTTGGCATGGAAAGTAGGATTTTTCGCCAAACAAATGGCACTCTGATTATTATAGCAAACAATAATTTGCCCTACATCAAAACCAATATTAGAGCATAATCTTTTAAGCTAAATGGCTTCTTTGCAGGCGTGAGTTGTTGCCATGTACTTAGCCTCTATAGTAGATAAAGCAACTACAGCCTGCCGCTTGCTCATCCAACTAACTGCACCACCATTCATCATGAAACAATGTCCACTAGTGGATCTTCTGTTGTCAATGTCCCTTGCCCCATCAGAATCCACATACCCACAAATGCTAAGAGTCCTTTGTGATTCAACCGAATTACTATAGTAACACAAAGCATATTCTGAAGTGCGCTTCAAATATCTAAACACTCTTTTCACAACATTCCAATGTGTCCTTCCTGGATTAGCCATAAACCAACTAAGTACTCCCACTGGTTGGGCAATATATGGCCTTGTACAAACCATTGCATACATTAAACTATCAACTGCACTAGCATAAGACACTCTAGTCATGTCCTCCATCTCAGTAGGAGATTTTGGACAATCTTCATCAGATAGCTTCGTTCCCTGCAAAACTGGAACTAGTAGTTGCTTGCAATCTGTTATTCAAAATCTCTTCAGAACAGTGTTAATATACTTACTTTGGCTGAGCCAAAGTTTTCTACTCTTCTTGTCCTTGGTTATTTCCATTCCCAGAATATACCTTGCTGCACCAAGGCCTTTCATTTCAAACTTTGTAGACAATTGAGATTTTAGATAAGAAATCATAAACTTACTATTACTTATGAACAACATATTGTTGGCGTTTAAATTCGCACCTCTGGAATGCGGATTTGAAAACGGACAGCTATGCACAGATAAACTGCTCTTCAAATTAGGAGGGGAAGCTCCCTCTTGCTGATGGTATTCAAGAAAGTAAACTAAAACTAAGTTGCCTATCTTTTTGATCAACTTAGAGCACAAGGTTTATAAACACAAAGCCCCAGTGAGATTTTCTGATTATAAGAAGTTCTTCGACTAACCCAGACTAAAGGCGTTCCTAACCTCTCTCAAGTAATAGCGAGGCAAGAGAAGTTAGAAATTAACAAAGGTAGATTTTCGACAAAATACTTCGATAAACTCTTTCTCAACAAACATCTACACACTTCAATGCAAGCTGAAATCGAGATCATAAAAGCATAACACAAATAACGGAAATCTGAGATTTTGGATCAAGGCAAAGGAGGCTCATGATTTTATTACTCAAACTTCTGGAACAAAGCTCACTTCTAACATGCGGAACAAGAAAGTTGACTAAAGAGGCTTGCAATCTTGCTCTTACACAATAGAAACAGCAATCTCACTAACTCCTTGTTGGCTAAAGAGGCTCAACAATTTGCTATCACAACACAATTGAACTGAAACTGAATAACAACTTGCTGCAATACAGGCTCGCAATTTGCTAACACAATAACCGTTCCAACACAAAGTGAACTGACACTGAATAACAACTTACTGGCTAAAAGAGACTCAGCAGTTTGTTATCGCAATAACCGTTAAAGAAATTAATGAGCAATGGCTCTTATTTATAGACAAGCAGAGGAGTAGGGAACTCTAAAATCTCTTTGCTTTCACAATCTAGGGCTTGCTCAGCAAGCAAGCTTTATTACTAAATCTAGAAAGAAGATAACATCTAAAACCCTAGAAAGCAGAAAAAGCGGGAAACGCCAACTATTACATCTTATCTTCTTTCTCTTCTCAAAGAATGGATAAGGATCATTCCAAGAATAGAAAGAAGCGGAAAGAAAGCTTCTAGAAGAAATTTGCTAAAACTTGATCACATCAGCTAGGAAGTTTGAGATTGTGTCTCGGTTCGGTGCATCTATGCCTTCAAAGGCAATATTCTGATTCTCCAAGATCTCTTCGCCCTTAGAGAATCTTTCACTTCTTCAACTGTTTTATGAGTTCTATTCTTGCAAACATCGCTGCCCAAAAAGATAACTTATTGATAACTTGGCGGCTCTGCAACTTTATGCTTTTGACACTTCGCTTGATTTCCATTAGAAGAGTATTGCAACACTCTTTTCCGATACCTTTCCTCTTTCTCATATCACACCTTCTCTCGTTCTTCAGCTGAGATGATGAAGTTTTAACATAGTGCTGATTTGGTCTTAAACTCGAGGGGAGTGTACTCCATATTGAAAACCTTGAAGAATGACTGTAAACTCGCCTATGTTCAGACAAGCTTTGAGCAACTTTCTTTTTTTAGAATGCTGGTTTTTCGTCTTCAAGCGGACAAATTTTTGGAAATTTTTTGAGATATAGGTTTGCTTTCGAATTCGTTTGCAAGACCAACCCGGATCGTCAATTTTAAAGAAAATCTTGAATTTTTGGTGAAAAAAGCAGCAAACCCTAATTTCTTCAATTTTTTTCACGAAAAGTGGCACACAGGTTTTGTTGAGAATCTGATTAGAAATGGACCCGGTTGATCCAGGATATAGAAAAACAAACGGCGGCTTGATGAAAAAAAGCAGCCAACCAACCCTAGGTTTTGAAATTTTCTTGAAAAAGGCATTTGTGATATGGGTTTTCTTGAGGAAGATTGATTGGGAAAGGACCCAGATGGTTGAAATTTGAATGCTGAAGATTTCAGCGACATGCAACTAAAAAGCGGTATTTACCACCTGCAACTTGATGAGGTTTCTTGAAAAATTCTTGAGGAAAAGAGCGAGTTGAAGCGGAGACCAGAGAGAGAAATTTGAAAATTGAAATCTTTGATCTTCTCCTTTAAAGTTTGATCTTGGATGAAAAGCTTAGAAAAAAGCAAAAGGGTTTTATCAGTTACTATTTTAAAATTAGAAAAATAATATGATGAAAAACTAGCAAGCTACGTTCTTGAATCTTGAAAAATTTCTTCAAACTTGCTGCTCCAACTTTCTCCCTTGAAGGCTACCTACAAAATAATGAAAATAACATAAAAGAAAGATGTTAAATAGACTTAGGGTTTTGTCTTTCTTTTGCTTTCTTTTGCTTTTATTTCAAAGCCCTAAAATCTCTGTTCAATGTATTTGGATGCCATCTTCCCTCACTTTGCAATTTTGAAACCTTTTGAAAATCTTGAAATTTTCTCTAAGGCATGAGAAGTTGGGCGCCTTTCTTCACCAGGGGCGCCCACTTTATCCAGTGTTAGCCAAAATTTTGGCATTTTCAACTTTTCTTCATTTTGACATGCTACTTCGCCTCTGATTTCCCGTTGACAGATTGACTTGACAGATGAGCTGAGTGATTCACGGCGGAGCCTGACTGAAACTGAGAAGGATGTTCTGGAGGCACCTCCGGCTAAAAACTTGATTTTGACCTCCGAATTCATGAGAGGCTTTTCCTTCTAGGGGCGCCCAACTTCTTCAGTGTTAGCCATTTCTTGATTTTCAAGTTCTTCCTTCTCCTTTTGATTTTCTGGTGAATCTTCGATTCCAGGAGCTACGCTGATCCGACTGACTGTCTGATTGTTTCGCTGGATAGCCAGACTGATTTTGATGAGGCACTCTTGGACGCTACTTCTGCAAATTCCATCATCTGAAAGCCTTAAAGTTTGGGCGCCTTTTTTCAAGGGGGGCGCCCAGTTTCATCAGACTTAGAAATTTTTTCAATTTATTCATGTCTTTCACTTCTTCGGGCGACCTCGTTGAATCTTGAGCTTCGGGCGTCGGATTGACTGATGCCTGTGCTCATTGCGAAGCCGACGGAGAATGAAGGGGGGTGCTCTGAAGACACTTTTGTCAAAAAGTGAAATTTTACCCTTCAAAAGGTTGGGCGCCTATCTTGACTGGGGGCGCCCAGTTTACCAACACTTAGTTTATTTTTTGACTTTTTCACTTTTGCTTTGAATCTCTTTTCAACTCTCGTCGGACCCTCTGTTCAGCCTTTTGAATCTGATGACTGCGAGCTCCGTTTGTCGTGCTGAATAGCTCACTGCAAAGCCAGTTGAATTCTGAAGACATCCCGTTATAGCTTCGACTGCAAATTTCTCTGTCTGCATCCTTGAAAAGTTGGGCGCCTTTCTCTTCTTAGGGCGCCCACTTTCTCCAGACTTAGAAAAATTCATAATTTATTCAACTTCAAGTTTCAGATTTTCACTTCATACCTTCTACTTTGACTTGAATTTGCCGGAGACTGGATCGTCGGATGCTCTAACGGGGATATCCATCGCGAAGCTGACTGAAAAGTGAACAACTTTCATTGGAGACCGTAACCCTAATTTCTTCATCTGATGCCCTAAAAAGGTGGGCGTCTTTCTTCAACTGGGGCGCCCAAACTCAGCAGACTTAGAAAATTTTCATGACTTCACTTTTCTTTCTCGTTCTTCGTGCATGTTCATCATTTCATCTTCTGTCGAAAGCTTAAATGCTGAAATTGACGCCTGGCAGTCGGATGACCTCCATTGATGACCTCGGAACTCCAGATATGCTTCTGAAAAAGCTGAATAGACCCAGTACGGAAAAATTGACTATTTTGAGATTCTGACTGCACCAGCCTGATATGGACGTATTTTGAGCCAATCAAAATCAGTTTGGACCCTGGCGGACAAACTTTCTATTTTTAGAAATTTTTCTATTTTTTTAGAAATTTTGCGATAATATCCATTCGAAAAAGAAACCGAGAAAAACCCGAGGAAAGCGTTACTAATTTTAGAAATTTTCACAAAAATAGTTTTTCCTAAAAATTTAGGGATGGCGGATCACGGGTTTTGTAGGTTAATTGCTCTTAGCGGACCAGATCGTCAGAAATTGAAAATTTTGCGTTTTAACCCCTCATACAAGACATGCACACCCAAATTTGACCTTTTTGACTGATTTGACAAGACTTTTACTCATTTCTTCAAAATGTCTAAGTGTAACAAAAATTTTAATTTTGGGGTACAACATTGGCTCTGTTTGGGGACCATGGCGGATACTTACGGCATAGGAGAACCATAGAATCTCAAGAGTTTTAAGCTTAGACCAGTGCCTTGTCCATTGGGTATTGGAGTCAGCATCATTTCCTAATCACCTATTTTGCAAGACATTCCTTAATCACCTAAAACAAAACTTCCTAGAAATCACCTAATAGTTGGACTTCCCTATAAATCACCTAAAACACGACAGAACTGTTACGGAAAGGGGAAACACAACAAAACGATCACAATACGGAAAGGGGAAACACATCACGAAAAACAAGGAAAAATATGTACAAAGATTTACTCCACCTCTGAAAGATGTCCTTTCTGCCTGAAAGGCTTTACTTCTCTTCTCTTTGGTATCGCAGGAGACAATTCTTCAGGGATGAAGATTCTCATATCTTCATATGTGCAGCTAGAGGCATCTTGACAAAAGTCGGAATATGGTGCAAGGAAGGAAACAGGCACTACTGAGTCACCAACTTTGTTGTCATTCATTTTCGAGATGTCTCTGGTATCAATCCTTTTATCGTCGATCTCTGGAATATCTTTGAACTCTTCAAACCAATCAATCGCGTTCCACACCCGATTTCTATAATGTCGTAGATGATCCTTTCTGACCTGGAAATATCCTTTGATTGGCTCATCGATCAGCTCCACATCCCCTTTAACACATAGGAGTTCAATTCCTATGTCTTTGGCATTTTTGAGGCCTAACAAAAGCGCCTCTTTTTCAGCTTCAGTAAACTCCAATTGCAAGCCATATGACAATGGGTACAATTGTTCTTTAGGGGAGATGATCACTTCCCCTGCTCTTGATTTTGTATTAGAACAACCCTCATCAAACTGTATTGTCCATAAATTTGCATCCTTTGTCGGTCTCTTTTTTGGACTAGCAACATTCTGGTCTTCACTTTCTGTCTCTGACAACGTCACATAATTACCGAGACCTGTTGCTTGATGAAGGGTTTGGGGTGGGGGGTTTGGGATTTTCACCACCATGAACTGGGATTTGGGTTCAGGTTCTATCTTGATTTTACCTTCATCCACAGGAATGGTTGCAGGCGACCAATCTAATTGCATTGCACCACCAAGATCTCTGCAGAAGCTCCGGCTCAACAACATCCCGTAGCTGGGTGGAATGTCAGCCACTAGGATATTCATCACAATTCTTTTCTCTGGACATGCCACCAATCTTACTTGAGTATTCTTCATTTGTCCAACCAACGGTACCAACTCAGATTGAAGCGAATAGCACTCGTTCTGAGTTTCTGTGCACAAGAGTCCCAATGCCTTCATTACTTGTAGAGGCATTATGTTGTCTGAGGCTCCTGAATCAATGATACAATTGCTCAATTTAAACCCTCCTATATACAAAGATATAAAGAAAGGTTTAGGCTTTTCTTTCACTGGAACAGATGGCTCGAGCAATGTAGGCTGAATTGAAGCTTCTTTCTTTGCATGTTGTATTATTCTGTCCAGCTGCTCAGGATGATCACGAAGATATTCCAACTGAGAAATCTGCACCGTGCTCTTCATCAAGGCATCTACAATGTCAAACTTGGTTGGAGATGGGTCTTGAGCAACCGCTTTTTTAACTTGTTCTTTAGCTTTCCACCTCTCTTCTTTTTGTGTTTGCCATCTCTCTTCTTCTTTCTGTGCTTGCAAGTGCAAAGCACCTGTAAACGTAGGAAAAGAGTGTCTTCCATGATTTGCTGCAAAAGAGCGGTGGAAGAGGTATTCTTTTTCTTCAATAATGGGTTCAAAATATCCCGCTGCGGAGTCGCCATCGAAGTTGTCCGTTTGTGGTGAGACAACATTCGAACTTGATGTTGGGACGAAACTGGAACTAGGTGCAACATCAACATATCCCATAATCTGATTCATTCTTAAGTTCTCAGGACATGTAGAACCGGTATGTTCGTCGGTATCATGAAAGGAACAAAATACTGCGTGTGGTGCAGCTTCAACTGTTTGTCTTGGTGGAGGTGCTAGCAACCGCGGCTTGTAACTATTGTAAGGCTGAAAATCATTTCTCCTTGGTTGACACAGTTGCTGAGGTTGATACTGTTGTTGAGGTTGATACTGTGGTGGTGGTAGCGCGAGCATCTCATTGGCTACCTTTTGTAGTAGTGGATCTGTAGAACTCTGAACAAGAGGCCTGATTGAATCCTTCTTCATTATGCCAGAAGTGATCATATTATCTTCCAGCTCAATGGCGTGTCTTTGTGCATCCTTCAATTCTGTTTCTTTTGTTGTTTTCAAGAAGAAAGCTATCTCTGATGGAAGAGCATTTATGAAGCAGCTCATTAGAATCTCCGGTGATGGATTAAGTGTAGAAGAAATCCGTGTAACAAGACGATTAAATCTTGCTACAAACTCCCTCATGGGTTCGTTGCTCTCCATCTTTGAATTTGCAAGTTGGGAAAACAACAGATGACTGTCTTCAGCAGGCTTGAATCTCGCCAAGAATTTCTCGATCATAGTCGCCCAGCTTGTGATAATGCCCGACTCCAAGTGATTGAACCAATCAGCAGCATTCTCAATAAGAGTCTCCACAAAGAGACGCACTGCGATGTCTTCATGTTCTATGTGCAAGATGGCGCAGGCGGTTGAGAAGGCAGAAAGATGATCATCAGGGTGTTGAGTCCCATCGCCATGAAACCGTGGAAAGTGCTTCCTCGACCCCTTAGGCAATTCATGATGTTCCCGCAAAGCCAAAGGTCCAATGATGTTACCCCAAGGTAATGGGGGTGGACGTCTCAGGTTCCTTCCAGCATCATTGTTGTTATCACCCATCGCTTCTGCTGAATCAAGCAATAGGGTGCCAGATAGTCATACCCGTGACATAAAGCCTAAGCTTTCTTTGTTGTTTTATGCCTCGTGCCCCACGGTGGGCGCCAGAAAACTGTTGGCGTTTAAATTCGCACCTCTGGAATGCAGATTTGAAAACGAACAGCTATGCACAGATAAACTGCTCTTCAAATTAGGAGGGGAAGCTCCCTCTTGCTGATGGTATTCAAGAAAGTAAACTAAAACTAAGTTGCCTATCTTTTTGATCAGCTTAGAGCACAAGGTTTATAAAACACAAACGCCGCAGCTGAGATTTTCTGATTTAAGAACTTCAACTACGACTAACCTAGACTAAAGACGTTCCTGACCTCTCAAGTAATAGCAGAGCAAGAGAAGTTAGAAATTAACAAGGTAGATTTTCTGACAAAATACTTCGATAAACTCTTTCTCAACAAACATCTACACACTTCAATGCAAGCTGAAATCGAGATCATAGAAGCATAACACAAATAACGGAAATCTGAGATTTTGGATCAAGGCAAAGGAGGCTCATGATTTTATTACTCAAACTTTTGGAACAAAGCTCACTTCTAACATGCCTGGAACAAGAAAGTCGCGGCTAAAGAGGCTTGCAATCTTGCTCTTACACAATAAAAGCGGCAATCACACTAACTCCTTGTTGGCTAAAAGCTCAACAATTTGCTTATCTAACACAATTGAGCCGGCCCGAGATAACAACTTGCCTGTCTGGGGCTGCTGTTGCTAACCTAATGCCGTTCCAACACAAAAGTGGTGACATGAGATAACAACCTAACGGCTAAAAAAGAGACTGTGAGTTTGTTATCATAATACTTAGATTAAAGAAATTAATGAGCGTAACCTTATTTATGAACAAGCGGAGGGTAGGAACTCCTAAAATCTCCTTTGCTTTCACAATCTAGGGCTTGCTCGACAAAGAAGCAAGCTTTAATACCCAAATCAGAAAGAAGATAACATCTAAAACCCTAGAAACAAAAAGCGGGAAACGCCAACTATTACATCTTATCTTCTTTCTCTTCTCAAAGAATGGATAAGGATCATTCCAAGAATAGAAAGAAAGCGGGAAAGAAAGCTTCTAGAAGAAAGCTGCTTTAAAACTTGATCACATCCGCTAGGAAGTTTGAGATTGTGTCTCGGTTCGGTGCATCTATGCCTTCAAAGGCAATATTCTGATTCTCCAAGATCTCTTCGCCCTTAGAGAATCTTTCACTTCTTCAACTGTTTTATGAGTTCTATTCTTGCAAAACATCGCTGCCCAAAAAGATGACTCACTAATTGATAACTTGGCGGCTCTGCAACTTTATGCTTTTGACACTTCGCTTGATTTCCATTAGAAGAGTATTGCAACTCTTTTTTTGATACCTTTCCCTTTTCTCATATCACACCTCTCGTTCTTCAGCTGAGATGATGAAGTTTTAACATAGTGCTGATTTGGTCTTAAACTCGAGGGGAATGTACTCCATATTGAAAACTTTGAAGAATGACTGTAAACTCGCCTATGTTCAGACAAGTCTTGAGCAACTTTCTATTTTTAGAATGCTGGTTTTTCGTCTTCAAACGGACAAATTTTTTGGAAATTTTTCTGAGATATGGGTTTTGCTCAGAATTTCGTTGCAAGACAACCCAGATCGTCCTTTTTTGAAAATCTTGAATTTTGACTGAAAAAGCAGCAAACCCTAATTTCTTCAATTTTTCACCGAAAATTTTGGCACACAGGTTTTGTTGAGAATACAGTAGAAATGGACCCGATTGTCGGATATGAAAAGCTCTGGCAGCTTGTCCGGCGACCAACCCTGGTTTTAAGGGGAATTTTTCTTGAAAACGTGATATGGGTTTTCTTGAAGATTGATTGGAAAGGACCCGGATGGTTGGGGTGAATGCGAAGATTTCAGCGACATGCAACTTAAAGCGACTCGCAACTTGATGAAAGTTTCTTGAAAAATTCTTCAGAAGAACGAGAAGAAGAGACCCAGATGGCTGAAAATTAAAATCTTTGACCTTCTTCAAAAATTTGATCTTTTGGATGAAAAAGGTTAAAAAAAAGCAAGGGTTTAAGTTCTTTGATGCGAAAAATATGATGAAAAACCCGACAAACTCGTTCTTGAATCTTGAAGAATTTCTTCAAACTTAACATCAACTTTCTCCCTTGAAGGCTACCTGCAAAATAATGAAAATAACATAAAAAAAAGATGTTAAATAGACTTAGGGTTTTGTCTTTCTTTTGCTTTCTTTTGCTTTTATTTCAAAACCCTAAAATCTATGTTCAATGTGTCTGGACGCCATCTTCTCTCACTTTGCAATTTTGAAACCTTTTTGAAATATTGAAATTTTCTCTAAGGCATGAGAAGTTGGGCGCCCTTCTTCACCAGGGGCGCCCACTTTATCCAGTGTTAGCCAAAATTTTGGCATTTTCAACTTTTCTTCATTTTGACATGCTACTTCGCCTCTGATTTCCCGTTGATAGATTGACTTGACAGATGAGCTGAGTGATTCACGGCGGAGCTTGACTGAAACTGAGAAGGATGTTCTGGAGGCACCTCCGGCTAAAAACTTGATTTTGACCTCCGAATTCATGAGAGGCTTTTCCTTCTAGGGGCGCCCAACTTCTTCAGTGTTAGCCATTTCTTGATTTTCAAGTTCTTCCTTCTCCTTTTGATTTTCTAGTGAATCTTCGATTCCAGGAGCTACGCTGATCCGACTGACTGTCTGATTGTTTCGCTGGATAGCCAGACTGATTTTGATGAGGCACTCTTGGACGCTACTTCTGCAAATTCCATCATCTGAAAGCCTTAAAGTTTGGGCGCCTTTTTTCAAGGGGGGCGCCCAGTTTCATCAGACTTAGAAATTTTTTCAATTTATTCATGTCTTTCACTTCTTCGGGCGACCTCGTTGAATCTTGAGCTTCGGGCGTCGGATTGACTGATGCCTGTGCTCATTGCGAAGCCGACGGAGAATGAAGGGGGGTGCTCTGAAGACACTTTTGTCAAAAAGTGAAATTTTACCCTTCAAAAGGTTGGGCGCCTATCTTGACTGGGGGCGCCCAGTTTACCAACACTTAGTTTATTTTTTGACTTTTTCACTTTTGCTTTGAATTTCTCTTTTCAACTCTCGTCGGACCCTTCGTTTCAAATTTCTTTTAACTGATGATCATGAGTTCGCTTTGTCATGCCGACAGCTCATCAAGAAAGCGCTTGAATTTCAAGACATCCCGCTATAGCTTTAACCGCGAATTTCTCTGTCAGATCCTTTAGTGCCATGCTTCTCTGAAGTCACTTTCTCCAGACTTAGAAAAATTCATAATTTATTCAACTTCAAGTTTCAGATTTTCACTTCATACCTTCTACTTTGACTTGAATTTGCCGAAGACTGGATCATCAGATGCTCTGACGGGGATATCCATCGCGAAACTGACTGAAAACTGAGCAACTTCCATTGGAGACCGTAACCCTAATTTCTTCATCTGGTGCCCTAAAAAGGTGGGCGCCTTTCTTCAACTGGGCGCCCAAACTTAGCAGACTTAGAAAATTTTCATGACTTTTCACTTTTCTTCCTCG
>VDFB02193157.1:39212-56783 GCA_007258455.2 Sequoia sempervirens
GCCTATCTTGACTGGGGGCGCCCAGTTTTCTAACACTTAGTTTATTTTTTGACTTTTTCACTCTTGCTTTGAATTTCTCTTTTCACCCCTCGTCGGACCCTCTGTTCAGCCTTTTGAATCTGACGACTGCGAGCTCCGTTTGTCGTGCTAAATAGCTCACTGCAAAGCCAGTTGAATTCTGAAGACGCATCGTTATAGCTTCAAGCGCAAATTTCTCTGTCTGCATCCTTGAAAAGTTGGGCGCCTTTCTCTTCTTAGGGCGCCCAGTTTCTCCAGACTTAGAAAAATTCATAATTTATTCAACTTCAAGTTTCAGATTTTCACTTCATACCTTCTACTTTGACTTGAATTTGCCGGAGACTGGATCGTCGGATGCTCTGACGGGGATATCCATCGCGAAGCTGACTGAAAAGTGAACAACTTTCATTGGAGACCGTAACCCTAATTTCTTCATCTGATGCCCTAAAAAGGTGGGCGCCTTTCTTCAACTGGGGCACCCAAACTCAGCAGACTTAGAAAATTTTCATGACTTTTCACTTTTCTTTCTCGTTCTTCGTGCATGTTCATCATTTCATCTTCTGTCGAAAGCTTAAATGCTGAAATTGACGCCTGGCAGTCGGATGACCTCCATTGATGACCTCGGAACTCCAGATATGCTTCTGAAAAAGCTGAATAGACCCAGTACGGAAAAATTGACTATTTTGAGATTCTGACCTGCACCAGCCGATATGGACGGTATTTTGAGCCAATCAAAATCAGTTTGGACCCGGCGGACAAACTTTCTATTTTTAGAAATTTTCTATTTTTTAGAAAATTTTGCCAGTATCCATTTCGAAAGAAACCCGGAAAAACCAGAAAACGTTACTAATTTTAGAAATTTTCGATAGCAGTTTTCTAAAATTAGGGATGAAAAGCGGGGATCTGGGTTTTGGCAGGTTAAACTGCTCTTAAGAGACCGGATCGTCGAGAAATTGAAAATTTTGCGTTTAACCCCTCATACCAAGACATGCACACCCAAATTTTGACCTTTTTGGTGATTTGACAAGACTTTACTCATTTCTTCAAGATGTCTAAGTGTAACAAAAATTTTAATTTTGGGGTACAACACATATCATCAACATAGAGTGTAATAACAAGAACTCGATCATTTTCAGTCTTGAAGTACACACAATGATCTGATTTTGATCTTACAAAACCTAGTGACAAAACTAACATGTCAAATTTTTGGTACCACATTCTAGGCGGCTGTTTTAAACCATATAGAGATTTTTTTAACTTGCAAACCAGATTTTCTTTACCTTTTACTACAAAAAGCTCAGGTTGGGACATATAAATTTCTTCTTCAAGATCACCATGAAGAAATGTTGTCTTCACATCCATCTGCTCAATCTCCAAGTCACAAGTTGTTGCAAGTGACAAACGAAATCTAATAGATGTCAACTTTGCTACCGGAGAAAAGATTTCCCCATAATCAATTCCCTCTACTTGGGAATAACCCTTTGCAACCAACCTCGCTTTGTACTTTTCAATACTACCATCAAGACCAATTTTCTTTTTAAAAACCTATTTATAGTCCACAAACTTTCTACCTTTAGGCAATGGAACCAAATCCCAAGTGTGATTCTTCTTTAACAATGCCATTTCTTCATTCATGGCTTCCAACCAGGACTCTGAATCAATCATATCAACTGCCTCTTTTACAGTCCTAGGCTCATCAATATTAGTAATCAAGGCATAGGCACAACTAGAATCCAACATAGAGAATCTATACCTATCAGGTTGCTTCTTCTCACATGTAGACCTCCTCACAGGTTGAGGTTGAGGTTGTGGTTCTTTTTTAGAACTCTCAGAGCTGGTCGAACTCTCCTCAATTTCAGGTACACTATCAATGTGTTGTTCCTCTTTCTCAGGAGTTAGAGGTATTTCAACATCAGTTTCCTCTTTATTTTCTTTTATCCCTGATTGCAATTCCACTGAAGAAGGTTTTAGCTCTCGAAAGATTACACTTCTGTTGTATACAACCTTTTCAGTCACTAGATTCCAAAGCTTGTATCCTTTCACACCAATGTCGTAGCCAATGAAGATACACCTAACAACTTTGTTCTCCAATTTAGATCTCTTCACATCTGGGACATAAACATATCCTTCGTAGCCAAAGACATGAACATGTCTTAGAGAGGGCTTCTTACCAGACCAAGCTTCCATAGGTGTTTTATCAACAAGTGTCGAAGGAGATCAGTTTACCAAGTAACATGTTGTAGCCACAGCCTCAACCCAAAACTTCTACTCTAGACCAACATTGCTCAACATACTTCTTTCCTTCTCCATCAACATCCTGTTCAACCTCTCAGCAACTCCATTTTGTTGTGGAGTGTAAGGTGTTGTTTTATGCCTCTTAATTCCATGGTCTTTGTAATACCTTTCAAATTCTACAGAACAAAATTTACCACCATTATCTGTCCTCAAGCATTTAATTTTCTTACCAGTATGATTTTCAACCAAGTTCTTGAACTCTTTAAACCGACTAACACTTTTGATTTACTTTTTAGAAAATATACAAATGCCCTTCTCGAATAATCATCAATAAACGATACATAATAGTTTGAATTCGACAACGAAGGAACATTTACTCGACCAAAAACATTAGAGTGAATATAATCCAGAACACCAGAAGATTTATGAGGACTAGAGTAAAATGAAACACAATGATGTTTTCCATATATACAATGTTCACAAAATTCAAATCCCAGATTACAATCATCAAGCCCCTCAACTAGGTTTTTGTTTTTCAAAGCTTTTAAACCTTTCTCACCAATATGACCTAGCCTTTGATCCCAGAGCATAGTTTTCTTTGCAGGAAGTTTAACTTCCAAAGAATTAGCCCCTATAGGGACTTTAGTCTGCTTTGCACGAACAACCTTTTGTGACTTTGCAGAGACACTGTTACATTGAACAAGTGTGTCCAACTTATACAGAGTACCAATTCGGGCACCCCTAGCCAACACCATCAAGCCTCTAGTCATTTTATAGCCATTACTAGAGAATGAGACTTGTACTCCAACATCATTTAACTTACAAAAAGTAAATTCTGAGCTAGACCTGGTATATGCATTACGCCATCAATTCCCTTAATTCTTCCATCAGGAAATTGAATTTTGACTCTTCCCCAGCCAACTATTTCCAGAGATGAATCGCTTGCTAGGTACACCTTTCCACCATTGTATTTTTCATACTTTGTAAACCAGTTTCTATGAGATGTCATGTGGAAAGATGCTCCTGAATCAATCAGCCAAACATCATCTGATGCTTGTGTTGCCAAAGCTGCAATGAAGGCATCCGCATCACTCAGAAAAATTATTGTCGAGAGAGTTTTTTTTCTCCTCTTTACAATCCTTTCAGACATGACCAAGTTGCCCACAATTCCAACACTTCACCTTGGACTTCTTGCCAAGAGACTTTGATCTCCCTTTTGATTTCGATTTGGACTTCTTGTCCTTCTTGCCTTTTTTTTTCAATCTACCTCGAACAACAAGAGCCTCATTTTCCATCTCAGAAGATTTCCTTTTCATTTCTTCTGACAACAAAGAAGCAACCACATATTCCATCTTGAAAGTGGTTCTTGTTCTCCCAATTGCCATCACTAAATGATCCCAAGAGTCGAGCAAAGAACACAACAAAATCATATAGCGATCTTGATCATCAATTTTCACACTCACGGATGTTAACTGAGCAATCAATGTGTTAAACGTATTCAGATGATCAGCCACAGACGCCCCTTCCTCCATCTTCAAAGAGTACAACTTCTTCCTTAAGAACAACTTATTCACCAAGGACTTACCCTGATAGATATTTCCAAGCTTCTTCCACAAAGAAGATGCAGTCTTCTCTTCATGAACGTTTAGGAGAACATAGTCTACCAAATAGGGTCTTACCAACCCTTTGCTTTTCTGTCTGCGAGGTCCCAATCTTCTTGCTTCATGCCAGAAGGTTTCGTTCCAAACACAACAAACCAAAGATTTTGATCCACCAACAGGTCTTCCATTTTAAGTTTCCACAACTCAAAATTGTTGCCATTGAATTTCTCAATTTCAATTTTTCCTAATGTGCTTGCCATTTTAATCTGTAATTTAAATTACCAGACTTCTACAAGACTCCCACTAAACATAATTGACACACAAAACGCAACCTACCCACAAGGATAACACAATTGGCCAAGCTCTGATACCACTTGTAAGGAAAGCCTATGGATGCGGAACAAACTTTTCTAATGTCAAAACTCAGAGAAGAATGCATATATGACTTTAAATTTTACTATTACAGTTCATCAAGATACACATGAAAGGAATAACATAATAGAGAAATAAACACAAACACATTTGACACCGGATTTATGTGGGAAAACCCTTACAAGAGAAAAACCCACCACACCAAAGAAAATTACTTGTATTACAGTAATTGAAATTACATACAAGTTACAGATTCTCCTTTTAGATGTCAATATTACAACAACTATATTTCCCTGATCAACCTCGTACAAAATATCACTGTTACAATGCTTTAAAAAACAACACACAATGAAATTCACTAACAAATCATTCGATTATCCAACCATCGAATTCTCTAACCTTTTTACAGAATACGTTACTATGTCTAGCAACAACCATGAATCAAAACATTCTTTGTACAATTGATTCAGTTCAACTTCCTCCACAGAGCAACTGTCGAACTTCCCATGCATTCAAACGGCCACCTTCCAAGTCAACAATGTTCTCTTAATGGCTTACACCTCAGCAGTCAACCAAGTCTGTGTTATTCACCATACACCGCACTACTGTTGCGCACTCAACAAGCTCCTGCGGGGTGGCAGTATACCGTGCTACCTCCATACAAGTTGAGGGCTCCCACGGTATGGCGGTAACCGCCCTACCACTAGACTGGGAACAAGTCTCAACGGTATGGCGGTATACACCGCACTACCGCTACACATCCAGTGACCTCCTGCAGTATGGCAGTAACCACGCTACCTCACTCCAGTGTAAAGACACCCACAGTATAGCAGTATCCACTGCACTACTGCTCAACAACTGAGACGCTTCCATGGTATGGCAATAACTGCTCCTTAGCAAGAAGATACCTGTGGTATAGAGGTACATGCATAAACTTAACACTTACGAATTCTTTGTTGCTTGGTGATAGAACCAGGGTTATACTAGTGAGTTTGAGACATATTCTCAACAATGTTATGGCATCGCTGATTTGGTCACTTAAGCGCTAGCTATTTGTTTGCTCCTAGTGAGAAAAGCATGGTAAAATGGTTTTCCTCACTTGAGAAGTCAAGTGGCATTTGTTCCAGTTGTTGGAAAACAACACCAAGCATCCATCAATACTAGTGAGTATCATGCAAGCCAACCTTTGTAGTTGATACATATTGATCAATGTAGACCCATGACAACTCGTCACAATGGGTTAAGGTAATTTCAGCTTTTTGTTGATGATCACACAAGAAAAATGTGGTTTTATTGCTTGCATACCAAAGATTACACTATTTCTTACTTCAAAGAGTTTCAAATTCTTGTGAAGAAAGAAACAAATCATCATATTTGTGTCCTCAGCTCAGATTGAGGGGGGGAATTCACCAACATAGGTTTCTCCTCGAACTTGAAGGAAAATGAAAATTTCCATCAATTGATTGCAACTTACACACCTTAGCAAAACATAGTTGTTGAACAACTTAACCACATCATCATGTAGATGGTGCGTAGGATGTTGAAGGATTCTCATTTGGGACATGCATATTGAGCTGAAATTGTGCATACAATGGTTTATTTTTTGAATCACACACCAACCAATGCATTTAATGGCATCACACCAAAGGAAGCTTGGATAGGAGTTAAGCCATCTATCTCTCATCTTCATTTATTTGGTTGTACAACATACATGCACATTCCTAAGCAAAAGATAAAAGCTTGATGAGAAATCCATGAAATGCATTCTTGTTGGGTATAGCAATGAATCAAAGGCCTATTGACTTATGGATCCTACCACAAAGAAGATATACATTAAGAGAGATGTTATTTTTTATGATATTAGTGAGTTAAGTTCACCTTCCACATCATCACTTGCTCTAGATAATGCTCCTATATTCAACTTGGAAGAGAAAAGTAATGGGAATGTTAATCTAACTCAACACCCACAAATGTCACATGACTTATACTCAAGTGGTATACTAGTACTATTTGTGATGCAAAGCTAGATGGAGTCCTAGACACTTCTACTTCAAGATTGAGGACTCAACATGGCTTGCAATGAGGTAAATCTAACACTAATGAGTTTACTAATTGATAATCTTGAACCATCTAATGTTAAGGAAGTACTAAAGTCAAAGCTTTGGAAGGAGGTTATGGATGCAAAATATCAATCCCTAATGAAAAACAAGACTTGGAAGCTTGTTGACCTACCACCAACTAAGAAAGCCATTGGATGTAAATGGATGTAGTATATAGATAGGTATAAGGCCAAACTTGTGGCTAAGGGTTATGCCTAGAAAGAAGGGATTGATTATGAAGAAAAAATTGGTCCCACAACAAAGATCAAAACCATCAATTTCTTTTTTCTTTAGGTGCACAATTTGGATGGAAGTTATAACAAATGAATGTAAAGAGTGCCTTTCTCAATGGAGACCTCAAGGAGGAGATCTATGTGACCCAACCAAATGGATATACTACACTTGGTAAATAAGAAAAGGAATGCAAACTTGTTAAGTCTCTCTATGGTTTCAATTAGGCTCCTTGAGCTTGATATATCAAAATTGATGAACATTTGCTACAACATGAATTTAGTGAGCAACTATATGATCCAAATCTCCATTTATGGTTGATACAACGAAGCATGATTGGAGAAGGCATTTGATATGACAGATCACAGACTATTACACTATTGTCTTAACTTAGAGGTATGGAAAACTAATCACCATATCTTTGTATCACAAAGAAAACATGCCAAGACATTACTCAAGAAGTTTAGAATGATGGATTCCAAACCCATGTCTACACCAATAATTTTTTTAGTGGTGAATCTTTGCCAATTGGCGAATAGTTCATATCGGCCAAGTTGAAATTGGGGAATATATTGCAACCAATGGGGTGGCTAAATTGCTCAAATTTTATGAATTATTGGTCCAATGCATTTCAATTCGCCATTGATTTATTTTATGGGCCATAACAAACTACGTGTTCCTAATAGACTAGTTAATATTTTAGCCTGGAATCTCAAAAGCATGTATTAAATCACCCACATATTCGCCAATACTATTAAAACAACATTGTGTATCAGGACATGTTTCACCATTATTAAATGTTCACTGCGTGAGGACCCAATTCGTCAATAAAATTTACAAATAATTGTGTTTGAGGACCCATTTTGTCAATAACATTAAAAATTAATTATGTTTGATGACACATTTTGCCAATTACACTAAAAAAATTGCATATGAGGACCCATTTCGCCAATATTATGATAACTCCATGCTAATCGTAGCACGATAATCGCCTTGAAAATTACAACATATGTGTTTTGTCGAGGTTTGATTCACCCAACATTTAAATCTATTGTTGTATAATCATGCGAGATTCGCCAAATTTTTACTATACCATTTAAAAATCACGTAGAATTCGTCAAATATCGATTGATATAAATACAATTGAAAAACTTATTTTTACACATTTTGTTCAGTTTTGGACTTGTGAGTTGTGAGCTCTTGATTTGAAAGTTGAAACCTTTATCATAGGCAAGTTACAAACTTACAACTACAAGCATTGCTGCATTAATGAATAGTGAGTCAATGAAAACCTAAAGGTAAGCAAGCATTTATTCATATAGTGTTATAGGACTTTTTATCTCTTTGTCATTCTTGCTTCAATCTTAAAGATGATATTGAGTAGGGAATGGGATCTGTAGTCTATGTCCTTTTTAAACTGAGAAAACATTTTTTGGTAGCTTTTATTTCATGAGAGATCAAGATGTCGAGCAGTAAGTGCAACAAAAGTAAGACTCCTTAGGGTGGTGAAGGGAGGCCATCAAAATGCCCAAAAAATAGACTTACCATAAAGTCTTACTTTGGCAATGTTTTTGATCCATTAGATCAAGTTGGAACTACATCAACTCTTGCACCAAATATTAATGAAAAAGGCATTGGCAATGCCTTACAGGAAGATTGGAATGATTATGAGTTAATTGAGTCAGATGAGGATGACAATGCCATAGAAGATGTTCCAAGGATTACCAAGGGTACCTAGAATGAGTTAATTGACCTAGATGAAAATGTTGGCACCATAGATGATGATGTTGCAAGGAAGAGGAAAAGAGAAGCCAAAAAGGGAGTGCGATATGACAAGTAATTTTTGGATTGATTGGGTGTCAAAGCACCCATTCATTGAATTAGTGGAGAATGCAAACAAAGATGAACCTCCAACATAATGCAAGTGTAAGATTTGTAGTTGGAAATATAGAAAAAGATAAGTTACAGCTAAAGCTTGACACTATAGAAAAGTATATTGGTAAAGTTTATGAAAAATAAATCATAGACGAAAAGGAAATATTAGTAGTAAGATGGAAATCAAAGGAAAAATGTATTCATGTTAAGTATGCCCTAGAATATGATGAGCATATGTAAAAAATGGTGAAGCTTGTTGAATGTGGAGATTCAATTGAAGCTCAATTTGGAAATATAATGGCAGGAGCACAACTAACAAAAACTATTCAGATGAGTGTTGTTTTTCATATTTTGTCCAGAGGGCGTTCTATGACAGATTACCTAGAATTTAATAATTTATTATCTTTTTTGGGTGTTCCTAACTTTCCTAGCACACATTGGTCAATAACCTCTAAATGGGAATGGGCAAGTTGTCTTGTTGAGGTCAAAAAGCAAGATTTATAGGAGAAAATAAAAGAGTCAAGCTTCATTGCATTATCTTTAGATGAAATTATTGTGGTAGATAATACTTCTTGGGCATGTATGCATGTGTATACTGTACACCAACATGTCTTCCAACGTCATCTACTTTGTGTTCATAAAATGAAGGTGAGTTCGACATCGCAAAATCTATTTGTACTAGTTAATAAATATTTGAATAAAATTGGAGGTATGGATGACTTCACAATTGCAAAAA
The DNA here is from genome assembly GCA_007258455.2 of Sequoia sempervirens. Classification (NCBI taxonomy): domain Eukaryota; kingdom Viridiplantae; phylum Streptophyta; class Pinopsida; order Cupressales; family Cupressaceae; genus Sequoia; species Sequoia sempervirens. Next base: position 48,380 of record VDFB02193157.1, read on the forward strand.
AAGTTAGTGTGAGTAGGATCTAATGAAGCTTCAATAATGCGAGGTCAAAGAAACGGTTTTTGCATAAAGTTACAAACTATTTGTTCACCATACATGATTGCCATTCACTGCATGACCCACATAATGAATTTAGCATTTAAAATTGTTAGCAAGTTTCCTTTAGTATCAAAAGTTGAAAATCTAGTCCGCAAACTCTACTCATACTTCTGTTGAAGTCTCAAACGTTTTGCGGAATTTCAAAATTTTGCTAAGGGAAATAAGAGGAAATAAGTTTCTTAAGGATGTTGATACTAGATTGATCTCCTTGCATGGACCAACGCAAAAAGTTTTTTCAGAATATTGGATCTTTGATTGGAGTAATGTACAAACATCACCACATAGTAGACAAAGCTCCCAACCTCTTACATAGGTTAAGCGATATAGAGACACTCTTAATTTTATTTGGTCTTCTCCCCATGCTAAATGAAATGAACAATCTTGTGAAAAGGCCCAAAACAAAATTATGTATATTCATGAATATTCTAAACTATGTAGAATGACATGCATGACCCTCGATAATCTATATCTATCAAATTATCCATTTCAAAGTCCAAAATTTATAAGTTGGCAGTGAATTACATATTTGAACAATCCTAAAAATTATTTACAGTTTAATGCAAATGAGGAGTTATGTGTCTTTGTACATGGATTTGAGATACCAATGCACTATTGTATGACGATCAGGTGCTCTACCAGAGTACCTATTACAAAGGAATCTTTTAACGACATTGTTAAATTTGTAAGTGGTATTTAAAAATCTATTGCAAAATCTCTTTCCTCGAAGATTCTTGAACAATTCCCTCGAGATGAAATACTGATGCTAGAGCATCCAAATATATTTTTGGTTTTGTTTGTTTGAAATTTTGTGATGGTGTGCTTGTGTTCATCTGCAACCATTCAATACTTGAGATTATTGTTTAAATGTTCACGTTGTTGTACCCCAAAATTAAATTTTTTTGTTACACTTAGATATTTTGAAGAAATAAGTAAAAGTCTTGTCAAATCATGTCAAAAGGTCAAAATTTGGGTGTGCATGTCTTGCATGAGGTGTTAAAACGCAAAATTTTCAAAATCTGACGATCTAGGCCTGCTAAGAGCGGCTTAAACAACAAAATCCAGATCTTAGTTTTTCATCCCTAAATTTTAGGAAAATTGCTATTTTTAGAAAATTTCTAAAATTAGTAATGTTTTCTGGGTTTTTCTGGGTTTCTTTGGAAATGGATACTGGCAAAACTTTCTAAAAATAGAAAGTTGGTCCGTTAGGTTCTAAACTGATTTTGATTGGCTCAAAATACGTCCACATCAGGCTGGTGCAGTTAGAATCTCAAAATAATCAGTTTTGCCCTACTGGGTCTATTTTGTTTTTTCAGAAGCATATCAGGAGCTCTGAGGTCATTAATGGAGGCCATTCAGTTGCCAGGCATCAGATTCAACACTCAGGCATTCAGTAGAAGGAGAATTCATGAACGAGCATGAAAAACGAGAAAGAAATTGAAAAACGGTGAAAATTTTCTAACACTGGTGACTTTGGGCGCCCCTGGTGAAGAAGGGCACCCATCTTTTTAGGGCATCAGAAGATGAAATTAAGGTTTATGCATCCAGTCAAAGTTGCTTAGTTCTCTGCCAGCTCCGCAGTGAGTCCGACAGTGCAGTCAACAGATTATCTAGTCATCAGGAATTCAGTGTTGAACAGAGGTATCCAGACTAATGTCAGAACAAGAGAAAATGAAAATTATCAGAATTTGACTAACTCTGGATAAAGTGGGCGCCCCTGGTGAAGAAGGGCACCCAACTTTTTTAGGAACCTAATCTAGCAATTAGGGTTTGAGAATATGCTTGCTCTTTTCAGTATTCAACCAACTTCGATGTGCCTGTCTCTGTTAGATCATCTGACTGCTCAATCTTCAACAAATTCAAATCAAAGTCAAAGGTACAAAACAAAGGTTTCAAACTCTGAAGGAAGTCAAAGATAAAATTGACTAATTTTGGTGAGTTTGGGTGCCCCTGGTGAAGAAGGGCGCCCAAGTTTTCAGGAGCTCAAACAAAGGATTTTGCCGAAGTGTCTCTAATACGATCTCTTCACGTCTGATCCAGCTTTCCAACGAGATATCCAACACGTCGATCAAAGGTCGCAGTCGCAAGATCTGAAGCGTCGACGAAGGGTCCGACAAGAGCTGAATTTCAAAGTCCAGAAGCAAAAACAGAAAAATAAAAAAAATAAACTAAGTCTGGTGAAAGTGGGCGCCCCCAGTCAAGATGGGCGCCCAAACTTTTGAGGGGTCAAAATCCACTTTTTGACAAAATCTCTTCCAGAAGACCCCTCCTAGTTCTTCGTCAGCTTCGCGATGAGCATAACCGTCAGTCAATCCGACGCCCAGAGCTCCAGATTCAATGAGATCATCTATAGAAGAGTTAATGAAGAAATTTGAAGTCAGACAAAAATGGCTAACTCTGGACAAAATGGGCGCCCCTGGAAGGAAAAGGCACCTATGAATTCGGAGGTCGAGATCAAGTTTTTAGCCAGAAGCACCTCCAGAACATCCTCCTCAGAATTAGTCTGGCTCCGCGATGGATCTTTCAGCTCGCTTGTTGGACCAATTTGCAAATGGGAAATCAGAGGCGAAGTAGGAGGTCAAAATGAAGAAAAGTTGAAAATATAAAAAAATTGACTTACACTGGATGAAGTGGGCGCCCCTGGAGAAGAAGGGCACCCAACTTCTCATGCCTTAGAAATTTTTTCAAGATTTTCAAGAAGTTTCAAAATTGCAAGGAGAAAGAGGCGTCCAAGTGCATTGAACAAAGATTTTAGGGTTTTGAAATAAAAGCAAAAGAAAGCAAAACCTAATTCAACCCCTAAAGTCTTTAACATCTTTTTTTCATGTAATTTTCATTTTTTTTGCAGGTAGCAATCAGAGGAGAAAGTTGGAGCAGCAAGTTTGAAGAATTTTCATGATTTAAGAATTCATATTTGTTGGTTTTTCATCAGATTTTTCAAATCAGCAAGCATAAACCCTTGCTTTTTCAAGCTTTTTCATTAAGAAGATCAAACTTTTCAAAGAGAAGGCCAAGGTTTTCAGTTTTCAATCATCTGGGTCTTTTCACTTCAATCTTCTGAAGGAAATTTTGGAGAAATTTATCAAGTTGCAGCAGCTGCTTTTATCTTGCATGTTAGAAAAATCCTCAGTGCATTCAGTTTTCAACCATTTGGGTCCTTTCCAATCAGTCTTCTGAAGAAAACCCATATCACAACTTTTTTCAAGAAAGTTTCAAATCCTAGGGATGGCTTCTTTTTTGATCAGCCATTAGGGTTTTGCAAATCTAATCAATTGGGTCCATTTCTAATCATATTCTGAACAAAACCCAGGTGCCAGCTTTTTTCGGGGAAAATTGAAGAAATTAGGGTTTGTTGCTTTTTCAGGCAAAATTCAAAATTTTCAAAAACGGACAATCTAGGTTGTCTTGCAATGAAGTTCTGAGCAAAACCCATATCTCAGAATAATTTTCAAAAAATTTGTCCGTTGGAGCAAGAAAATCAACATTCTAAAAATAGAAATTACCTAGAACTTGTCGGAACTAAGGCAAGTTTATATTCATTCTTCAAGGTTTCCGAAATGGAGTACACTCCCAATGTTTTCAAGACTGAATCAGCTCTCTATCATGATTACATCAAAACAACTGAGACAGACTTGCATCACATCAAGTCGGTGTTTGACTGACATGCCTTGGAGAGCACAGGCAACACCTCAATCAGGAACCTGGGACATTCTGGACTCCTCGCAGCAGCGTCTATTCCTATATCAGTTCAGAGTCTTGAGTTCGTAATCACTTGCATCAAGCATTACAACCCGGCTACAAAGGATATCCAGTCAGTTGATGGCAGATTAATTTGCGGTCTGAAGCTTGATATGATCGAAAAGTGTTTTTCCATTCCCCCATGGCCTCAAAGCATTACTATCTCAAAGGGCGAATGTGAAAGGATATGGGACATGCATAAAGACAAATACAACAAGAAGATTGTACTAAAGTGAATGAAAGAAAAACATAAGACTCTGCCGAGTCACACTTCCATGATGTCAGCAAAGTTTGAGAAAGCGGCCAATGAGGTTGAAGATTTCCTGAGATCTGTTGCAGATGCTGAAGATATTCTAGAAAAGTGGTGTTTTGCTATTGATGGAATAGATGCACCAAACTGGGACACAATTTCTAACTTCCTAGTGGATGTGATTGAGCTTTAAAGTAGCTTTCTTCTAGAAGCTTTCTTTCCCACTTTCTTTCTATTCTTGGAATGATTCTTATTCATTCTTTGAGAAGAGAAAGAAGATAAAATGTAATAGTTGGTGTTTCTCGCTTTTTCTACTTTCTAGGGTTTTAGATGTTATCTTCTTTCTAGATTTAGTAATAAAGCTTGCTTGCTTAGCAATCCCTAGATTGTGAAAGCAAGGAGATTTTAGGGTTCCCTACTCCTCTGCTTCTCTATAAATAAGAGCCTTTGTTCATTAGTTTCTTTAACGGTTATTGTCATAGCAAATTGCGAGCCTGTATTGCAGCAAGTTGTTATTCAGTTTCAGTTCACTTTGTTTAAACCGTGCGAGTGAGAACAAAACACTGAGCCTATTGTGCCTTCTATTTGTTACTCAAGTATTGTTCAATTGTGTTGTGATAAGCAAATTGTTGAGCCTCTTTAGCCAACAAGGAGTTAGTGTGATTGTTGTTTCTATTGTGTGAAGAGCAAGATTGCAAGCCTCTTTAGCTGCAATTTCTTGTTCCCGGCATGTTAGAAGTGGGTTTTGTTCTAGAGATTTGAGTAATAAAATCATGAGCCTCCTTTGCCTTGGTCCAAAATCTCAAATTTCCGTTATTTATGTTCTATTTCTATGATCTTGATTTCAACTTGCATTGAAGTGTGTAGATGTTTGTTGGGAAATAGTTTATTGAAGTATTTTGTCAGAAATCTACCTTGTTAATTTCTTGCTTCTCTCGCTCTGCTATTACTTGAGAAGCCAAAAATGTCTTTAGTTTAAGTTAGTCGTAGTTGAAGTCCTTTAAATCGGAAAATCTCAGCTGCGGCATTTGTGTTTAAAAAACCTTGTGCTCTAAGCTGATCAAAAAGATAGGCAACTTAGTTTTAGTTTACTTTCTTTCAAACACCATCAGCAAGAGGGAGCTTCCCCTCCTAATTTGAAGAGCAGTTTATATGTGCATAGCTATTTGTTTCAAATACGCATTCCAGAGGTGCGAATTTAAATGCCAACACGCCTGACAAAAGTCAACACTGGAAGTTATATTACAAAGAAGATTAAAAAAGATAATAATAAGTTACCTTCCTTTGCCTAGCACCCAAATTAGGCGACTCAAATTAGTGAGGCATGGAAGTTGGATAGTTTCCAATGCCTTATTTTGGGCAGAAATAAAAATAAAAAAACAAAATGCTTGGCTTTTGGGTCGACGTTGGAGGGGAAGAGATAGGAAACTAAGCACAACAGATTGAAGAAAGTTTAGATGCCTCACATTGAATAGAAGAAAAAAGAAAAAAATTAAAGCTTTAAATAAACTTGTCCTTTGACCTACGTGGAAATGAGAAGATGGAGAGTTTAGGCACCACATTCAAGGAAAAGAGTCAGCAGATTTCATGAGAGGAAAAAAGGATATGAATCGACTTCCTTCATATTACTAAAAATTTCTGCAGTTAAAAAAAGCTATTGAAGGTGTGGATGACAAAAAGATAGAGGCATTGGTAATTGTGAAGAGGGTAAGCATCAACCCACATAGAGGCTTGGGTTTTCTGCTATGAATAAAATCAATAAAGTCATGATTGTTTGAAGAGTGCTGGAGAAATAAAGCAGTGTCAAAATCAAACCAATAACAGATTTCTCTTTGTAATAATACCAAATAATCTTGCAAATTAGAACCATTTTTGTGTTGCTCCTTAGTTTGGTTGAAGTTTTCTAGAATTTTTATTTTAAATGTTGCATTGGTTCTCAGTTTAAAAAGACCCAAACCATTGTTCCGCTTCAAATACTTAATGCCATGTCTATTGTGTATCCTCAATTTTGGATCCCAAGCCATTGTCAAAAACTCATAATTTTTTCATAAAAAAGTAATTGCCTTGGTCAAACGCTTTTCGAAAAGTTCAAAATATAACGGATAAGAAATAAAAGGAATTATAAATGCAATTAAGCTTAGAGAACAAGCTTCCTGTTGTGCAATAAGTATGATTGACTAGTTTGACTCCATGGAGAATCCCATGCAAGTAGAATCAATAACAAGGGTTTGGGAAACCTTTGGTTAGAGTGAAACATTGTGTGATTCATTATCAGAATATTTCAAACTTGTTGATTTATGCCAAACAATGATATTGACGTTAATGGAGGATGAGAGAGTTTTCAATGCATTGGGGGCTTTGAAATCAAAGATAAGAAACAAATTAGACAAGAATTTGGAAAATTGCTTGAGAATGTATACAAATAGGTACAATATTTGAAGATTTCCTTTTGAAAGGGCACTCACAATCTAGAAGTTTATATGTGAAAGAAGAGGGTTATGCAACACTTCAAATGTTAGTGGCACAAATGACAGTGACACAATGAATGTTGAGCATGAGATGCACGTAAGTGGACATGTGCAGGGTGAAGAAAATGGAGACCAAACTTAGAGTCAAGACGACTCTCAATCTCATCATCAAAGTAAGGATTAGGAGGTGAATTGGAAAATGCAAGGGATTTAACAGTTTTCAGATGTTTATATTGCATTTCATTAATCATATTCCAAACTGTAGTTGATGACATTTTATATTGTATTCCATGAAATGATGAATCAAATTGAATAAATTAACGTACTACTATTTTCCATTGTTCCAAATTTCTAATGCAGAATTTAGATTCTAAATTTTAATTGTTGTTCAGGGATATAACAATTTCTAGGTATTTAAATTTTATACTGCATTTCATGAATCATAGATTCATATTCCAAACTGCAGTTGATGGTATTTTATATTATATTCCATGAAATTATGGATCAAATTGAATAAATTAACATATTATTAATAATTTTATGTTTTAATTGTATCATACCGATAAGTTTTACATGTACTCAATGATTCATCATTAAACTCAATGCTTAACAACATATTAACAATAGTATATACAACATTAACAATCATTTAATGTGTATCTAGTAGTAGAAACCAAAGTTTTTCTTCAATTGAGCAAATAAACAATATAAATAATTGAACACATTAATGAATTTGAGGTTTGTATTGATTTTCAAATGAAGAAATACATAGAGGCGATGCAAAATCTTGCTCAAAGACAACTCTACACAAAGCTAAGTTGGAAAGTCATTATCAAATCATTCTATCAGTTTTTGTAGCATGCTCCACTGTTTATTTGATGGAAGTGCCATTTGTTGTAACTTATAGTGTCTGACTTGAAAATTTGTTAACAATTCACAATTGAAATTGGAACTTGACTTGAATGTTTCAATCAGAGTTGCATTCAAGTTTATTAGTGGTTTGATCGAATCCGTATCTATCTTGTATCCTCCATCTTCTTTTGAAATCATCCTTTCCAATGAATCGCTTTGTTGTGTCAAAAGATTTTGATAAACCAACCTTTGTGAAGTTCCTTACCTTTTTATCTAGTTTCATCTTTTTTGCAACCTAATCCAGAAATTCCTATGTTTCACATATTCTCAAACACTTTTGAATGATAGATGATACCTTCATTAAGGCATCAATTTGGTCATTAATTCATTTTGATTTCACTTCATTGTCACTAGCTTTGTAGACTGTCTGCAAAATTTGATTTGCAATTTTTTCTATTGAAATTACATTTTTGTTGTTCCCTATGTATTTTTTGAGTTTCCTATTATGTACTATCAAATCATCAATCAAATGAAAAAAATCACATAAATGATCAATCCTCTGCATTAGTCCTCCCAAATCTTTTGTTTTATTTGTTTCATTGTTTCTCTACCAAAAGTAGTTAACTTATCCTGACAAGACTTTATTTCATTTTTGCTTCCCTCAGCTCTGTAGCCAATCTTTCAATGGTTTTTCTATTTTTCTCCAATTTTGTTCCCAATGTTTTACTTTCACTAGGTTTTGTTTTAGTTTTTCTGAAGTGGATTTTTCATCATCATATTTCTTTTTGCTCTCATCTAACCTTTGCTTCAGTTCATTCAATTCCATGTATGTTTGTTTATCCTCTTTGCTTGTAGATGTAGAGGTAATTTTTTTTTAATTTTTTCTAATTCATTGCTTTTGTTATATGTTGCTTTCCCATTTGATTTCTCATTTGCTAGGTCTGATTGTAACTTTTCTATTTGAATTTGCAACTTTTCTTTTCTCTCTTGTTTTAGCAATGAT
>VDFB02193158.1:0-13168 GCA_007258455.2 Sequoia sempervirens
TTGAGGCAAGAAAAAGGCAAAAGAAAGACAACAAGGAATGACAAATCATTTTAGGAAAGAAAAAATTTTGCTAGGGGTTCAACTTCTAGTTGATCGAATGTTGTGAAAACAGTAAGGGGGGAAGGAAGAGAGTGGATTGAATTAGATAAAGTACCCCTCCCAACGAAAAATGCAGATATGTTTTTGATTTGGAAGAACCTTTGACTTCTTAGTAATTCAAGATGACAATTAAGTAATGTGCTTCATGACCACAAGGATAAGGTATTAGAAAATTTGACGGAAGATAAATGGAAAGGTCAAGGAATATGACCTATTTTCACTCCATACCTTATACTTATTTGATTGGAGGATCAAATAACATTGTCATTAATGCCTTAGAAAAGGGTAGGTAGATTACTCAATCATGAAAGGGAAGATCTAGATTACTCATGATTTGGAAGAAAGTGTCTCTAAACTCCTATATACCTTAGATGGGAAAATTAGATAATGATGGTATTTCTATACATAGGTAGTAATACCACATATTGTGAAATATATTTGAGTCATGAAGCGACTTGAAACTGTAGCTTACTATGCTAAGGAACTTGGGAATGATAATGGTTAGCATTGCAAAAGTAAAGGGATGTAAGATACGATATGATGTTATGTGAACCACATAAAATATCTTTACTAGAATGATTATTGATCATACCTTACACTCAAATGAAACCCTAGGCTTAGAATAACCTATTTGGGATAGGAAGTTTATTTGAATAAAGAGAGAAACCTTAGGTTAAGCTTACCTATTGGGTTGGAATATGTACTGGACTACTCATTAACACCTATAGGTTGGGAATAACTTGGTTGAGTTGTACATTTGGTCTTGATTGGAACATATAGGGTTAGAGTAACCCATATAATCAAACTAGCCATTGATTGATGACTTAATCTAAAGATTAGGGTGTATTGAGATTGAGACTTGTCTATGTGATTAAGTGAATCACTTGAGCTAATGAGAAAATTTTGTGCTTGGTAATTAGGTATGCAATTAAATTTGATATCTTGTAGGAACCAACATGAATGAACGTGGATTAATACTAGAAATTAGTACCAATTCTTATTGGGAAAATTTAAATTGAGTAGAAAGATGGATTACATCTTTGAAAATAATCCAAGGACAAAATAAATCCACAGTATGGATGTCCTAAGATAAATGGGATTTATCTCCGCAAAACTCCTAACCATTATTACTTGGGAAATAAATTTCGAATGAGACCACAAAATAGGTTTTTGCTTAGTCAAAGAATAGACTAATATGGGATATAAAAGAGCCTATGTACCCAAAATTTTGGAGAATTAAGGGATGGAATGAGAAATTTAATGTCAGAGGTAGGACATTAGGGTGACAGTGATTTTTCAAGTAAGGAACCACTAAAACCTGGGAAAAGATGGAGTAAGAGGCTTCACGGAATGTAGCAAGATAATGTCTAGCATGCCAGAAAATGAAGATAGGATGTCATCATTGGCAAGACATGTGTACTTTCTTGAGATTCGAGAAGGATAGTGGTAGAATGAAAAATTGTTTAACCTTTCTATGTCAGCAGAATTGATATAATGTTGTGGTGGACAAACTCACCAAGGCAGCCAACATGGTTGGAAACTTGACTTATGGGATTTCAGTCCTAAGTAATATATTGTGTGAGGTAGTTTCCTAGAATTCCGGAGAAGGTAGTCTCACTTGTGAAAAATTAAATAATGATATGGTTGTGTGTACCATGATCATATTATGAACATTCAAGTCAATGAATGTGCAATATATTATTGTAGCTGAATAGGCAAAACAGGAAAACCAAATCTTGAATGATTTGTTGAGTACTTGTAAACTTCTAACATCAAGGTTTGATCTGTTATACAGAAAGGAAGGTTGGAAACTCTATTAGTCTAAAATAGGCTAATAAATAGGGTTAACCTTAGACTTGATAGCCATGTCAAAAAGGAGTAAATAGATCGAAGAGATCAATGAAACTTTGTCGATACAAAGCTTAAGTATGAAGCAGTATCGAAATTGACAAATGTCCAAGAGCAATGTTGTGTTCAAGATGGACAAGTGGTCAAGAGCATTAATTTTGGCTAAAGTAAATAGATAAGTAAGATATGGGCGAACTCGACATCCAAGTTATCTGAAGGTGTAAATACCAAAGGGAAGGATGGGATCCACGGTGTAGTGGGCTATGCATCATCATTCCTTTTATATTTGGATTATACTAAGGATAAATTTGTGAGCCAATGAGAACATGCTATCTATTCACTATAGTATAGGTGTCATGTGTTATTGAAGTATTATTGTACATAGGATACATGTGAAATATTATGAATACAACACATAAGCTCTTGAGAGAGTAAGTATGGGTGAGACATACAAGTTTTCCCTATGCAATATCAAGGACATTCGATGCAAAGTCTAGGGGGGAAAAGTTGCAAGGAGTGATGCTACGTAGGATGAATTTTTAATAAATCTTATGTATTTTGAGAATGGTAAGTAAAAATTTATTAAACTTTATTTGTATGTTAAAGTGCTATAGATCATCGGGGACAATGATTCACAAGGGGGGAAGTATGTTATACCCCAAATTGTGTAATTACTATTTATTATTACTATGTATGGTAAAATGTGAATGTAATGTGAATTCAGTGGATGAATAAATTGTATTTTTACTTTGTTATCATTGCTTTATGAATGAATGTCATCTCATTTAATATTATATGAAGGAATACATTTATGTGATTGGATGAATATTGCATTAATATTCTAACTTTGGAGATGTATTATGTATACTGCATATTCATGAACAACTGACTACTGTGTGCAAGTGTTAGTGGTTGTATATATACATACAATTCCTCCAGACAGAGGGGAAGTATCACTTAGGAGAAGGTCTTTGTTGGGTAACTAGTAATGTAACCTATCTGAGCTTACACACACCATAGTGGTGTAATTGAGTCGGGCTATCATGTGGGAAGTAATTAAGTCATCCTTAGCGTAATGTGTCTGCATTAGTAAGTGTCTTGATTACTACTAAATGCATGTTTGGATGATGTTTATATTTTGAGCTTGTGAGTCCTTCCTTATCCTACTATGTTTGTTTGTGTGGTTGAATGAGTGTTCAGATATATACATACATGCATATATATGCATATGCCAGCATACGCATACGATGGATATAATGCTCGACGTCCATACAAGTGTGTGACATATGTATAGACATGTATATATATGTATATAAATATTATTATGATGTTATGTGTCTTTGAGCTTTTTGTCGATACATATCTATGTCAAAAGTATGCATGTATATAAGTATATACATATATTGATCCGTGTGTGAGAGCATAATTATATTGTTGTATGTGTAAGTAGAAATACTTACAAACATACTCATGTGAGGGATCAATTATATATAAGTGAATATATATGTATATACACTTAAAAAATGTGTCTATCGATGAGAATAGGATAAGAAAGGGTAACCTGATATATAGGTGTAAACATATTAAATATGTATATGTACGTATAAGTGAATATGTGTGTGTATGAGTACATACGTATTGTTTGATGGGTAATTATTTATTTGTATGCCTTGTGAATATATATATATGTTTGAGCTTGATAAGCAATATGAACGATATATATATATATATATATATATATATATATATATATATAATGGTATAAGCATATATTGTACATTTGGAGAAATGTATAAACATGTGTACCAATATAGATATATAGTGTATGTTTAAGTACTTGCTGATTTAGCAATTAGTGAAATAATTTAAATGTGATTAGATATATATAATATGAATATATGTATTACCTTGTGAGCGTAGAAGCTTACTCAATGCATACTATAAATGCATATCATATAAGAAAGGGTGTTTTGAAGTGAAACTAAATACTAGACTAGGCGCTATCTTTTAAGAGAGGCAATGTATATGTTAAGCATTGTATCTTGAGAGAGCGACTAACGCTAAGTGACATACAATGTGCAACAAGTGAGTCTTATAAGACTTAGTCTAACGTAACCAAGAAATGTGATAATATCAAACTTGTGTAATATGTTTTAAATAATATTTTCTTTGAGATCGACTATCTTAAGCAATGAATATCAACTAGTTTATAATGCTATATATATGGCTTTTGAAGTCGATTATCATGAGTAGCTTAGAGGCTGACTTTGTGATAGTAATGGTTGTATTCTTTAGCTGCATTATGTTCTTGCTATCAACGAAAGTAGATTTTTTGATCTACAAACCAAGCACAACCATAATGTCAATATTAATAGGAGAATAATTTGACACCTATTTATGAGGAAGTTGTGGACTTAGTAAACTAAATTACCATTTTATTTTGCATTGACTAAACAACTGTAAATACATGGAAATATATCAATGACTAGTTCAAACTGATTCATTAAGAGAATTGACACATATATCATGAATTAGTTAATATTTAACTTGGTGGCACACATTTGTTGTTAACTGTTTATCAGAAAGAGGAAATTGTGCCATCTTTGAGAGAGCATAATAATGCTTGGTGCCACCTTTGAATCCTTTAACTTGTAGATGTTTGTTTTGAGATACAAATCAAATTCTATAACATGGAGATTTGAATTGATCTCCAATTGTTGTCAAATGTGAAGGATGATCTATAGTTGTTTGAGTTGGGTATATGCTTACATCTTTGCCACCTTTTAGTTGTGATTGATGTGTTGTTGTGCATGCAATTTGTTGTCAAAGTTCATGCCTAATCTATAGCTTGTATGATCTCCAAATTGTTATATAAATAGAGGCGTAAGCTCATACGTTTAGATTCATTCTTCTATGCATTATTTCTTGTGAAAAGTCTCTTCATTTTGTATACATTTTTATTTGCAATATTCTGCCAAGAATAATGAGTGAGAATCTTGAGTTTTAGAGTGAGATTATTATTATTATGAGAGAAGTATTTTCCAACTTGAGAGATAGTGGATATTGAGTCTTTGCTAAAGGATCGATACCAAGCTAATTGCTAATTTGAAAGTGTTGTGACTATAGCCAGTTAATTGGAAAGCTTATCACGGGCATGAGGATATTCTTCCCTATTTGCATTTGTATTGAATGACTTACTTTGCAGCTGCTTAAACTAGTCTATTATGGTTACTTGCAATTAGGGAAAAGTAATGCTTGCTTTGAAAGAAAAGTAGAAGATTTTTACTACTTTTGTGAATTACATGTAAATACTCCATAATAGGAGGATTATGTTTATCATAAGTATTACATACTAGATATGAATAAACATGGGATGCTTAGGGATTATTCATAGCTTTAACCATTTTAGTCAAAGAGATGATACTCTTGAATGGAATCATCTATTGATATGGCAATTCTTTGATTAAGACCATGTATTGTGCTTGTATTTACTCCATAATAGGATGGATGTTTGTCATAGGTATTGATTATTATACAAGATATGATTAGACATGGGTAAGAGAGATTGTTTGGCATAGGTATTATTATTATGTTAGATATGACCAAACATAGAAAAGCTTAAGGAATAATCATAGCTAGATATGTAAAATTATGCTAGATTGCTAGTAGGTTACTCCTGGGATTGATATCTAGTGAAGGTAGGGAACTAGTACTTTGATTAATGAGTTGTGCTTCCTTAGGTTGTTAAAGAGATAGGTTATCCTAGGGAGTAGCTTGTCCATGGAGAGGGATTTCCTAAGCATAGATATAATGGCCTCAAGTCAAAACGAGCTTGCCATAGTGTAGGTGAATGGTAGACCATCACTTAATTATACTAAGTGAGAAAACCTTGGCCAAAGTAGTGTGATTGTTTGAAGACTCCATTGTAGATAGTGTGAATGTTGAGACTCCACCGCCAGTTCATCATGTCCATTTAAATTGATGAGGGATACCTAGTGTAGGTTATAAATATTATTCATGTAGGACATGACACTAAGCTCAGAGTGGTATGTCGTATGAGGTTACCCAACCAATACCTTCGTCGAAGGGTAGGGCCATCTATCATTGAGATATTTGTGGGGGATCGCATATGAGTCATTGGTTGGTAGAAAAGTGCTTCAGTGATTCTTCTCCTCCTTTGTAGGTGATAAAAGACCAAGGTTTTGAAAGGCGGATTCCTGGACCATCTATATCTTATGCTTCGAAGCTCAATGGAGCTTTGTTTGTAACTATGTACATTCTTGGAATATTGTAATTTGTGAAATTATTATAATTGAATGGAAACCTTATGGAATATTGTATTACATCTTTGTTCAATATGATATCTATGTTTTGGGAAGATTTGTATAATTACTTTGGATTGCAATGACAAATTGCAATTGTGTATTTCAATTAAGTATGTAATTTACATTATTGGAAGAAGATTTTTCATTTTTATGTCATGGCGTCATGATTTATTAACTTGAGCTGAAAACATTGGAAATCTTATTGCGAAGAACACCAGGGTTGTTACATCAAGGCATTGAACCCTAACTAATACATAAAAAATAGAGTCAATAGCATTTTATTTGAAAGTAAACTTAAAAATTCAACTAAACCTAAACAACCATCTCTCTTCAGAATTTCACACATTGAAAAAATGATCAAAATTACATTACATCATATGGTATATCAAGCTAGACAAAAGTATGCATGTTGATTTTCAATATTGTAAATCCCAAAAGTGAATAATTTTTTTAACTTAAATAAAAAAAAAATCCTATAACTTCATTACATATATGTAATGAAAATATACAATAAATTTCAAGTAGTAAGTATATTGTTATTAAAATTTTCAAAAAGCTTTACAATCACAATCTATGATATATGTAAATAATTTGTTTTTCTAATACATTTTAAAATGAAGAGAAAAATTAACTTTGAAGTATCATATATTAATGGTGACTTTTTGCAATTAGAATTGTAATACAAATCTATGCACAAACATATAAGATGAAATTTTAGCTAATTAAATGGTTATCATCACAATCATTAACCAAAAAAATAGTGACAACTTACTAAGTTAAACAAAAAAATAGAACCCCTCTACCACATAGATTGGAATCATAAGCATTGATATTATATCACTTCGAGGACCAATTATAAAAGGCCAAAACCTTTTAGAGGAAAAAAAAAATAGACTTATAACTAATTGGCCAAATATCCTATCAATCACTAATAAGGAAAATATTAGAACTTTACAAGTTTGATAAAAAATAAAAATTGCAAATTCTATAGATATCATTAATACTTACATATAGAACTAGATGTGCAAAAAAAAACGGTTATATCATTAAGTTCACAAGAAAGAATTTTAATATTTTATGATATATTTTGAATGAAAAGAAATAAAAGTATAAACCTTATGAATAATGCTTCCATCCACATTAAAAAAATCCTAATGGATACAAAACAATAATCAAGTTGGTATTGAGAAACCTAACCTACTTCCCACATCTATTAAATAAAAAAATGTAAAACTTGCAAATCCTTTGAAAACCCCTTCTATCCACACATACTAACTAATGCATATAAAAGCTAATTGATAATCATCAATTTAGCATAAAATTTTTGAATGGCTTGAATAAAAGAGGTTAAAAATATGAATCTTGTGAATAACATTTCCATTCACACATAAAATCATATGAGTAGCACAATAGTTTTACAATCACCAAGTTAGTATTAAGGAAATCATTTTTGTCAACTCCACTTGAATAGATGTTATGTTAAAATTGTAAACTCTATGAATATACAAGATATGAAAATAAATATAAATAATATAAATATTGTTGTTATAGGAAGCAGTTTGTCTTCATGATATATAAGTGGAATAAGTAAAAATATACCTCTGATCTCTCTTCAAAGATGATAATGTGGGTGCCATTAAAATACAAAAAAATATACCTCTAAATGAATTAATACCTCTATTTCTTGTTCAAATGAAACAACTCATTTAAATATAAGTTCTTTGAAATGTTTCAACTATTCATAAGAAAAACATAGAGAAAATTCATTTTTATTTTCAATAGAAAAGAGAAACAAATAATTACACATTTGATAGACATAAATGAAGAAAAGATAAACATACATTCACCACTTCTTTCTCCATAAAAATTATCACAATAATTGAAAATTGTGAATATTATTGAAGACCAAATCTTCTTGCGATTTGATTTGATTTTTCACACCATTCCCTTCTAACTCATATTAAAATTGTACAATTGAAGAAATATTATATGTTAAATTCTTTATATCCATTGAGATTTTATAGGAAAATTATCATGTGTTTGAAAATAGTAAGAATATATGTGACAAAGGAGGGTGAGTGAAGGATAGAAGACAATATAAGTGAAGATGTCATTAGCGAATAGGTGCTGTCATAATAGTGGTTTACAATTCACGAGAGGAGCGAATTTTAGCTGAAATCACATATTTTTAGAAAATATAATGATTTAAGCCTTTAAAAGTTCTATTTAAAGGATTCCAATTGAAGAGGGTTTGGTCAAATCACCTTAGATCAAACCCCCTTGGATAGAACCTCGCTAGTTTTAAACCATACCTATAAATGCGTCTCCTTTACACCTATCAAAATGCTGATAAAAAATCACTTTTGATTTAGCTTTTGGGGGATCAAATGAATTCATTTAAAATTTATTTCAAATGATTATGGTATTCCTCAGAACAAGCTATCCAATGAATATAATTTTAATATGTTTTGGTTTTGTTATATATTTGTTTTTTAAGTTTTATTAAACATAGGTTTCATTGAAAATGAATTTCTTTGTTCTTCACATGTGGAAAAATAGAAGATTATTAAAAAAAAAAAATTAAAAATGAGTGCACCAGATATTGAAGTCCTTGATCCAACAAAAAATAAAATAAAATTTTGACATATACAAAAAAGTTCACAGCGTTATCTGTTGTGTCTGAATTGTAATTTGTTTGACTTTGAAACTTGATTAAGGAAAAAATATTCAATAAAAAACTATCTAACCAAGTGGAAGCACTAGATATCAGAGTTACAAATCTAAATTTGAAAGAATTAGAATTTTATCCTTCATGGAAAAAAGTTATGCGTTATCACGTTATTGAGAGTCACTTTTTTAAAATGTTGTTTTCTGAAAAAAATCATTTTTGTGGGAGATGGAAAAAGAGTGCAATTTGATTCCAAAAATTTTGAAAAAATATTTTTAGAATCTACAGAAAAATTTGATGAGACTCTAGTTTGCACCATCTTCAAATTCCTCACAGTTTAGCAGCTATAGGTGCGAATGTGAAGATTTAGTTAAAAATGTTAATTTTAGTGTCAATTTTGGCCAAAATTGTAAACCACTATTATGGGATCACTGGAATGTAACAAGTTACACAATACTTTTGGATTAGTGATGTTTGGAATTAACTTAACCCGTAGGTAGAGACTATTATTAACACTAGGAGGTGTTCTATAGTGATAGCAAGGAGTCTTATGTTATGACCATGCACATAAGAGACAAAATATGATCAACATATATTTTTTAAAAATATTAAAATTAAAACTATAAGTGTATTTATTTAGAGCTAAATATATTTTTTAAATATAAAGATATCAAAACTTTACAATATATATTAATTTGAAACTATTAAAGTAACATATACATATATAATATGGACCATGTGTCGTTAAAGGAGCTTTTGTCTATGCCAAGATGGCTAGACTGGCTCATGGGCCTTGACATGTGGTTTGAGAGAAAGCAAGCATCATTAAATTCATCCATGGAGCTGATGAAGGACGCTTAGGTGGAAATGACGAGATCACTGTGTAAGGAGGATAGCATTCATTAAGGCAAGATTTGGAGCTTAAGATGAAGAGATAGAGGAATTCCCGAAGTAATGTCAAGAGAAGGAATTCCTGCAGATCGAACATAGAGGACATCATTAGTATCACCACTTAATACCCCTTGGAGTTCAGCATTAGTGGTGTCAGAATAAGCATCAACATTAACTAAATTCCTTAGGCGAAACATTCAATCAGCAGCTGAAAGGACAATGCAGAGTTGGAGTGGCAATCGATGTTTAATGTGGAGGTTGGTATTACCCCTATTTATCATGCATTTCGATGAAACAATGGCCACCAACAAAGCTTCTAAAATGGATATGCCAGTGAAGCTTCATAGCTTGAAGAAGGAGTCCACCTTCCTCGGCTTCATATTAGATAAGTAGCTAAAAAAAAATTGTCTGAATAAAGATATTCTTTGTTTAGAGGCAATAAGAATGGTGTTGGGGAAGGCTTATTGCCTTTGCAAGAATCAAATGAGGGAAAATTATGATATCGCATCCCAGTTCCTGGCATCACTGATGGATTCAAACCTGCCTAAGGAAAGGTGTTTTCTTTTTCTTCGCTCAGTGTTTAAAGGTTCAATTTTGGTAGGAGACATTGATATAGTTGCAGTTTCCATCCCTGGAGTGGGATTTCCTTCGCCAAATGATTTGGATCGAATGTTTGAATAGGGGATTGAAGTGGATTGGCACCCCTTCATTGTGGACTTGCAAGAAGAGGATTTACTACATCACAGACGATGGGCTTCAGTTGGTCACAAATTATTGAGTCGTCGCTTGGGCTTGGACATAGTTTTAGGCATGAAATGGTGCCATGCCTTTGCAAACTTGGTTGGCTTAGGACGTTTCTATAAAGACTTATAAGTCTGAGAGGCAGAAGTTAGTTTTTGTCTATGGTTGGTAGTATCTATTTTTTGCTTTCTCTATATGTTGCAAATTGATGGCGAAATGCCACATTTTGACTATAATGGCTCCCCTGGAGGAAGAACTAAAAGAAGTAATTTTTTTGCTTGAATTAATATAATTTTGTAGTCTGGTTGCTATTACAAATCAAAAAAACATATACATATATAATATTTGTTAAACTTTTCAAAGAAAAAAAAACAAAACAAGATTGCAGAGGAATGAAGTTCCTGCCAAAAATTTCTAGAATAGTTTTGTTTTAATTTATTGTGTTTGCTAAGTTTTAGCAACAATGTTTATAAAACAAATAAATAATAGGTAGATAGAAAGAAAGTTTTCATTCAAATTCTCCACTAGAATTTGTCCACTTAAACAACAATTAAAATAGGTTTCACAAAGTATATCATACAAAATTTATCTTCCTATTGTTATATCTAACATTGATATTTGAATGAGCAACTGGTCATAATTACATGATGAAACAAAAATATAACTACAAAAATTAGGCTAAAATCATACTCTCGCAAGCTACAAATGTCACTACTGTAATTACCTGAGGAGTTATCCTTACCTTATGAACAATAAAATCCCAATAATTTCACCTTAGTAGCTTGAAGTGCTCAACAACTTAAAGTGCTCTATCACCAAAGCTACTGGCCCCTTGGTGGTATTGGGATATGACTTGTCCTTCGATGAGTTTCTCTTTTCTTATAGAAAATATTAATTTACATGAGCTACAAATCCTTTGTAATTGTACTAAACAGGATTCCTTAGCTACTTTTGTGACTCACAATAGTGAAAAGGAAAGAATGAAAAAAGAGAAAAATAATTTAAGTAGACAACAGGGTAATGAATGCTCCAATGCTATTGAATTATAGAAAATATTTCAGACATTGTATGCACCTTTTATGTATCTAACGAATTTCCCCATCTTTGGTATCTTTCAAAGGGAATTTTGTTGGCTTCATTTACATCTCAAACATGACAAAGTAAAATTATATTGAAATTGTGCATGTGGATTATGATGAAACTATGTAACTATAAAGGCATGAGGATTTTAGTTTTCATCTGAATTTGGATATTGTTGAAAAGAATATACCAGATGAGATTCAACTGTAGGACCTCCCATCTACATGATAGGGTGCTCTATCACTGATTTGTTGGTCCCTCACAGATTCTTTTTTTTTTTGTATTGTGAATTGCCATAAAACAGATACAACAAAGTTTGTTTGTTTGGTCAAAACATTTTAGTTACATGAAATTGAAAAAATTCACAATTTATGGTGTTTTACAATTTATGCAAGAGTTCCCTCCACCTCACATTTCATCTCTTGGATTATAGACCCCCCAAAAAAGATAGAGTGAGAGTTTTGAGTGTTTTAGAATTTCAGTTTCTTACACAAGAAGCAAAGAGTTTTTAGTGAGAAAGTCACTTTTGTTTATGGAGAGCTACATTAATTAGGAAGTTAGACAAATATTCCTAACAAATAATTGAATCAAAACAACTTTCCTTTTGGAGAGAAAGGGATGTTCGGGATGTTTTGGAATTGCACTTAAAGGGGAGAATCTCTTTATTGTAGGGTGGTTCAATTTTTGTTACTTTGATTGACATGTTGCAAGCTAAATTTCTAGGGTCCATATACTCCATTTTCTTTTGTAACATGTTGTGTGTATTCAATGTAACACTCTAATACTCTCTATTCCAAATAATCCATATGCATATAAAGATATGGGTAAGTGCACCAAGATGGTTCCCAAAAAGGGGGCTTAAGTGTCTACTTTTTTTCTGAAATTAGGGAATACTAACCTTGGACGTGAAATTGAGGATAGTTATACTCAAAATTTTGAGATGGAACAAAAACAAGGATCGAAGTGCTCAAAGTCTAATTTCTAAACTACTAATTTATTTTGAAAATGGTTGAGATTACGGAGTTCAAAAGAGGGACGTACACAAATTGGTGTTGTTTTTCACAAAAAAACATAACATAGCAACTCTTGTACGACCCTAGCACGGTGAAATTTTTTGTAGTATTTTTAAAATCGTTATGATCATAAGTTAGCTAATAGTATCTAGTTGATGCATGATTTTTCTGATAATTTTTAATGAATATTTGATTTTTTACTAATTTTTTCTAAGTGGGCACTTCTGAAAAGTAGAATTTTGGCCGTGCTCCCCTACAAATTTTGGAAAGTGAACTGATTTTTTTAATTTGTATAATAGAGTCTAGTTTCTAAAAATATAATTTATTTGAAATTTCGATGAATGGTTAATTTATAACAAAAAACACCAAACATTGATTTTTTCCAAAAAAGAGACACACAAACAAAAGAAATTAGGGATGAAAGGCTTAACATTGTTAGAAAGTGAAAAAAATTACATCATTGGATAACTAAGAAAGGACCTAACATTACTCAGATGTTTGAT
>VDFB02193159.1:0-13650 GCA_007258455.2 Sequoia sempervirens
CTAATTGATAAGCAAATTAAATGCTGAGAGGTGATGAATGCTTTTTTTTTCTGCATGAGTGTCTATATTGGATTTTACTTCTTTCATATCATACTCCATGTACATGAATTTATCAATCTATTTATGAGTATTTTGTAGGACCATATCCTCTTCATTAATTTCTTGCAATGCAACAGTTAGAAACTCTGCAAACTCTGCTTTCTAATCATCCCTTTCTTGAAGATTCCATGTATCATCATGGAGTGCAAGAATCAAATTAAATCAACCAAGATCCTCTTTGAGTCTGCGTTGATATTGGTTGTGTGACTCCACCAACATGTTATATCTTTGTAGTGTTTGTTCTTTCAGAATCTGTTTATCTAGAAGTTCCTTCTTTTTATCAATCATTCTTCTTTGCAACTGAACATTCTCCTCTAGTGATGATTATATCTGTTTGAACATACTCCAATAATCACCAGCTTGCTTCATCAGCTTATTGTACCTTTCCTTGATTATCTTAGACATATTATTGTACTTAATGGCTTTCATTTCCTTTTCTAGTGTTTTGCACTTTTCCTGGGCTTTCAAATGGGAACTTTTCCAATAAGATACATTAGCTAATGCATCTAATACTTTCTTGTCCTTTCTGAGCCATGGAGAGTAAAATTCTGAAGCAAAAGAAGAAGATGATTTCTCCTTTTGATGTGATAGATCTCTTTTCAATTTGTCATTTTCTTTAACCAATTTTCCAATTTGTGCTTTAGTGAATTTTTCCACATTGACATTCGGTTTTGTAGTTTCCAAGGGATTAGTTCCCGCAAATCTTTGGACCAAAAGATGTCCAAATACTTGATTTTGATTATCAATCACTACCGGCCTCTTTTCATGGGGGTACAATGACCAAATAAGCAAGGTAGCCTCATCTGGATTATACCCAGACCCTGAATATATCTTGTCACTAGCCTCTTCTATCAGGTTTATTGTGTTATCCTCTCTTTTTTTGAAACTATCAAACACAATGGCAGAGAAAATGTCCCATCTGGGTAGAAGTAATGCCCCAGCCTCTTGAAGTAATTGTCTACCTCTCTCGGGGGTAATAGACTACATCTCCTTGTCAATTTCCCCTTTTAATTCCTCTAAAGTAGCAACTTCCTTTTCAGAGGTAATATCTTGCTCCTTTTGTCTTATTTTCCTTCCCTTATACTCATAGACAAATGATTTGAATTTAGGAGTTTTAACAAAGTCACCATTAGAAATGAATTCTTGGCTAGCCTTGACCCTAATGTTATAAGATACTTAATCTGATGCTTCAAACCTTACAACATTTTGTTCCCGAGGAGGCTCATATTGTGCAATCACAGGGGCTTTTATTTGTTCTACCTATTGCTCCTCTTCACTACTTTCCTTATCGCTTTCTTCATTACTTTCCTCTTCATCACTCTTATCGGTGGAAAAACATACATCAGGAGTGGTTGAGAGGGTATGTGATATAGAGGCTCCACATCTTGAGCCTATACTCTAGTATAATTTGCATGAGATATATCAAAAACATATGAAGGCACATCTTTTACTTTTTCACTCTTATGAGCAATAAGTTGCTCAATCCTACCCAAGGGATCCTGTATATTTCCAAATGCTTTTGAATATGAGGAATCATTCTCTTTCTTCCACTCCTCTGCTAGCATAACTTGATTATATGAGGCCATTCTATCACTGGTGGAAGCCTCATCTCGGTTCTTGATCACATCATCAATTACAAACCAATGCTCATACCCAAATAGTCCTTGTGTTAATCTTGCTTGATGAATAAACCCCTTTGCATCAAATTTATTTCTTTCATATCCAAGAGGAAGGTTGTAATGTTCTATTTTCGCATCAATTTCTTCATATCCTTCATTTGCAACTATTGTGAAATCTCCAAAACAAAGAGTGTTGGGCATGAGTGATTGCTTGTTATGACTCTTGAGGTATTTAGCATTAGATTTTACTAGTTGTCGTACAATCTCCAGATAAGCAACTCTATTTGGAACTACATGGGGTAACAAGTGTGGAATCCCTTCAAACCCATAGACTCTTATTACTGTGTAGTAGGAGAAAGCATACTAGTCTCCCCAATTATGGTTCACTTTACCTTTTGGTTCATTCTCCTTTGGCCTCAAAAATATTTGTACCTTTGGGGATAAATTGTGATCATATGAATATCCTAATAGCTTCATTAGTGGTTTAACAATGAATTCTTCAAAATATAAATAATGAGACCTTTCACATCGATTGTCCCATAGTCAAGTCCACATCTGTACATGTCTGAAGTTTCCATTTTCATCTATATCTTTGATCCTCAATTCTTTACTCCACACATTTTTGGCGTGTCCCTCATACAAAATTAAATGCATTAGCAATGAATAGTGTTTGAAATATATGCAGTCATTATTATTTTTGATCCTTTCAATCCCTTGGTTTAGGGAATTAGCTAAGTAGCTTGCATAGTTGAATGACCTAGCATCCTTACTCTTTATATCTGTAGCTACAACCATTGATACAATATACATAAGGGGTGGAACCTCTATTCCCAAGACTTGACTAGCTAAGTAGTAGGTAGAAAGAAAGTATTCTTCAAATAAACCTACATGAAAAGGAGGGTTTTCTTTGATAGAAAACTTTCTGAGTTGGCCATCCTCATTTTTAGGTCTATGCAAAGGAAATTTCCATCTCTTGTATCTAGTATCCATGCAACAATTTTCTATTAAAAGATCTCTAATTGTGAATGGAAAATTATAGAGACATTCTAATTGAAATACATTAGAGATTAGGTCTTGGGAAATAACAAGCATATCGGCTCCACTCGGTGATTGGATAGTTCTCTTCTTGGAATTATACTGACTGGTTAGAGCTTTTACTAATTCTACATTGATGAATACGTTTGGCACCACAAGTCTTCCTAATTTCAACCTCCATGGGTTACAACCGGTTGGAATCTAAATTGCTTTCTGTAGTGATACATGAAAATATCATAGCTTCGACGTGGCATCCAAACATCACCTAGACCTTTATTTTTATCTAACAATTTACTTGTTTGAGCACTTCTTCTGGGTCTTGGTCCTGACCCCAGACACTGGTCTATCAAATCTTGGTTTAAATTCCTCTTTTCAATTTTTATTTCTTTTCCTTATATTTTTCCACATTTTCTTCCATCTAAAGCTCTAAAAAAATACAACTTTCTAGCTAAGAGTGATGTACTTACATGAATTCTGCTTCCCCTGGATTTGTTGTGTAAGAGCTTTGAGTTCTATTTTTTTTTCTTCTTCCCTTAGCGTAACCCTTCAGGTTTCTACAATTTAATGATTGACTTGTGGTGCAATTTACTTCTTCTCTGGCTAATTAATAAATCACTTGTTTCAGTCTTGTCATCGAGGGAAGCATTTATGTTTAATATCCCGACGGTGATCTTGGACGTCACATTAACTAGTAGTAATTTTTCATCGCTGTATCATTGGAGCCTTGGTTCATTTTCCACCGATGACCACGTTCTCCACTGATGAATGTCTTTCTTTTAGTCTATCAGTGGGACACCAAACAATGCTACCCCGATGCATCTTAGCTTCACCATTGAATGTTATACTTACGATAATTCACGATTGTATCTGGCTATCGGGGGAGTGAAATCATTCGTTCCACCAATGTATTAGAGTTACGATGATGTGATTACCATTATTGCCTTTATTGGTCTGTTGGGGAGACTACCTTAGAAGTTAGCCCGATGGAATGAGGTCACATCAATGAAAAGTCATGAACTGCCCTCATTGGGCTATTGGTGGGATGTTGATGGGAGTTCCACCGATGAGGTGAGGTTGGGCCGAGGAATTTAAATTATTTTATGAATGTGATTGTTTGGGTATGGTAGTTGCAAAATGAATTTTTCCACAAAATCTTGGCAATTTGCCTAAGTCATAAAATTAAGTGTGGTGGAACTTTGTAAGGATTGGGAAGTGGGTGGATAGAGGCTTTGATGAAAAAGATGTGGGATTTTTCTATCCTAATAGTGTAGTTGCAAAATGAATTTTGCCACACAAATCTTTTGAAATTTGTCTAAGTCATAAAATTAAGTGTGGTGATCTTTTGTAAGGACTGGGAGGTAAGTGGATAGAGGCTGATGAAAAAATGTGGTATTTTCCAGTCCTAACAGTGGCTCCATTTGGGGATGAATGATTGTAAGATCATTGCAAGAATCCAGAAAATATTTGGGGAGCAGACCATGGATAGAGATGGAATACAATGAGAACCTAAAACTACTGTGCATGGAAATTTGCAAATTTCAGAAGGTATCTAAGGAATTGTCCATGCACTGGAAATTCATGACCTTCACCTAGACTACTGTGCATGGAAAGAATTATTTTGAGAGGCATGCCAAGAATTTTCCATGCATTGGCAATCCTTGATCCTCTTTATGTTCTTCATGAGAAGAAATGATTTAGGAACTGTCAATGAACTGGCAATTCGTGTTCTTCCCTTGACATGTTTTGGAGAAAGTATGAATCCTCACCTCCATTACCAACAAGGAAAAAGGGTTCTAACCATAAGGCCTCAAATTTCCCATGCTTTCCTTTGTCTTGGATCCTGGCATTCCACATGAGGACTATGTCATCTACCTCAAACTTCCTATTTTTAGCCCTCTTATCATGCAAGTATTTTATTTGTAATTGTTTCTTCCTATTATGTTGGGCTTTATTTCTAACTTCATCGAGCTCCATTAATTCCTCCATCCTTTCCTCCATGGGTTCAAGAATGTCGAAATCTTCTTGCAAGATGAACTTGCATACTGGTATTAAATTATGTAAAGGGATTTTGGCCTGAGTTCCATATACAAGCTCAAAAGGTGATTTACCAATGGCTTGTTTCACAGTGATTCTATCCGCCCATAAGGCAAGCCTCAACATGGAATCCCAGGCTTTTTTATTGGAATCCAGCATTCTTCTTATGGTCTTCAAGATACTCTTGTTGTTGGATTCAGCTTGCCCATTTTCCTATGGATGATAAGGTGAAGAATATGAGATGACTATTCCATAAGACTAGAAAAATTCCTTGAACTCATCATATCTAAAACACATCTCATTGTCATTTATAATCCTTGCAGGTACACCGAATCTAGTGATAACATTTTCCATCAAGAAATTTATTACCACTCTATCGGTTGCTTGCTTAGTAGGCACAGCTTCCACCCATTTTGTAAAGTAGTCAATGGCTACTAATATCCATTTGTGTCCTCCACTATACTTTTTTGTAATTTCCCCTATGAAATCAATTCCCCATTGGTGAAATGGAGCTTCATCCTGCATAGGTCTTAGAGGCAATTCCCCTTGATACTTCAATTTTCCAGAAAACTTTTGACATGCCTCACATTTTCTAGTATAGTCATGTGCATCACTGAAACCCTTAGGCCAATAGTACCCTACCTTCAATATCTTATGAGCAGTGGTTTTTGCTAAGAAATTCCCCCCACATACTCCTTCATGCATCTCCTTCAAGACATATCTTGCTTGATGCTCATCTAAACACAACAACAGAACACCATCCCTATTTTTCCAGTCGAGGTCCCCCTTCATGAGTACATATTTTGAGGCCTACAACTTGAGTGTCCTTTTTTTTGTTATCAAACCCTTTTGTAAATTTCAAATATTTAAGATAGTAGACAATATCAGTGTACCATGATGTGTGCTCAATACTAGTGACCTTATTTTCTTCATCATCCACATTGCATACTTGGGCAGCTTCCAAATTTGTTTCATCCATCAATTTTTCCAATCCTTGTCCTCTCACAAGGTTAGCAATTTGAAACTCAATATAAAACTCTTGGATTATGTTTATCCATTGGCACCTGTGCCCTATTGTTTCACTTTCTATGAATACATCCTTCACTACAGCATTAGGCACATAAGCTATCACTTTTGCTCCCACTAGATATGGTCTAAATGCCTTGACAACTCTTACCAATGCATAGGCTTGTTTCTCCATAATATCATATTTCAATTCTGTACTTTGGAGGGATTTGCTAAAGAAGGAGACTGGCTGCTCATACCCTTCATCATTTTTTGGAGCATGACTGTAGCAATTGTGTGACAGGATGTGAATGCAAAGATCTGGAAAGGTTTAATGAAATATGGAGATTTCGATATTGGAGTTTCTTTGATTGCCCTTTTTATGGATATGAATGCATCTATAGCTTCAGATTTCCAATCAATCTTTGCACCTTTCTTTAGCATCTTTGATATTGATTTTACTATCTCAACAAAGTTCGATATGAATCTTCTTACAAAATTGATTTGTCCAAAACAGGATTGAATAGCCTTAACCGTCTTGGGGATAGGTATCTTATCAATGGACTCCACTCTTTTGGGATCAATCCTTACTCCCTCCTTAGAGACTATATGCCCAAGTAACTTTCCTTTTGTTACTACAAATTGACACTTTTTAGGATTAAGGGAGATGGCATATTCCAATGCTTTTAGAAATATTTTTTCAAGATGAGCCACATGATCCTCTGCCTTCTTGGAATATGCAGTTAAATCATCTTGGTAGACTACCATTATCACATTAATAAGGTCAGCAAAAGAAACATCCATGGCCCTTTGGAATGTTGCACCAGCATTCATGAGTCTAAATGGCATCCCAACATAAACATGTGTTCCCCATGGTGTAGTGAAGGTTTTCTTGTATTGTTCTGATTCTTTAACCTTCACTTGACTATAGCCTAAAAATCCATCCATCATGGACAGTAACTCACAGCCTGTGACCCTTTGTAGCATAGCCTCCATGTTTGGAAGGAGGTAATTTTCCTTGAGAGAAGATACATTCAGGTTCCGATAGTCTACACAAAGCCTTATATCTCCATTTTTCTTTCTGACTGGTACTAGATTGGAGACCAAAGATGAATGTCTAATCGGCTTGATAATTCCTCCTTCCCTAAGCTTCATAAGCTCGTCATGCATTTTGGGTTCCAAAGTAGGGTTTACGGGCCTTTGTTTCTGCCTAAATGGTTTTGCATCGAGTTTCAACGGGATCTCACGTTGGAACAAATCTTCTCTATATGCCTTAAGATCCTCATAAGACCATGCAAAAACGTGCTTGTATTTCCTTAGCAGTGCAATCAACATTTTTATGATTGTTGGACTTATCTTCTTTCCAATGTATACCCTTTTTGGTTCCAATTTAGTCCCCAGGTTGATCTCTTCAACATCTTCTCTTTTTATTGGTGTTTGTTTCATGAGAGCATGATCATTTCCATCAAACATTCTTTCTAGTGCCACAAGTCCTTTAGGAAGTTTGTTGGTTTTGAGCTGCACAACTTATTTTCTAAACACAATCTGTTTGCCATCTACTTCTTCCACAAATGCATTAAAATCAATCTCCTATGCTTCATACTAATCAATGCAATGTAGAAACTTGATGAGATCAATGTCATCACTGAAAACTTGTCAACTATAGATGTTAGCAAGGATGACAGGTCATGTTTTGAATTCAACTTGCGACACTCCGGCCAGGGTGATATCATCTCTTTTTAGAGCTACATTGGCTAGGAAATCTTCCATTAAGTTCTAGGACCTATCTATCCATTCAATGGAAAAGGCATCAAATAGTTCAGTTGTGTCCCACACAACATTTATGTAATTTTTTAGTGTTCTATTTTTTGCAGCATATTTTGATATGATCTGTGAAATTATCAACTCAGAGTCTCCAAGAACAATTAGTAGTTTTATTTTTTGTTTGACAGCAATTAGCAAGGCTTCATACTCTGCTATGTTATTTATGCATTCAAAAGTCAACAAGAATGAATACTTGAATGTAGTACCCTCAGGTGAGATAAAAACTACTCCTACTCCATTGCCTTCCTGACTACATGCTCCATCAAAATACATCTTCCATACACTATGCTAATTCTTGGAAACATGCTTATCAATTGGATCAGTATTCACTAGTTCAGGCTAGGAAGGATCTATTCTTAAACTTCCTAAATCCACATCACAAAAGTAGTTTAATTGATTTTGAGCAACATAGTCCACAATCCGGTTCACCCTTGGCTCTCTATATAGCTTGACCTCTTCACCATTTACTGGTATTGTGGCATAAGACAAGTCAAATTGTAAATTTCCTCCAACTACTGCAGTCCATTGTCTTGACAAGAGCATCCCAAAATGTGGAGGTGTATCAATTACTATTATGTCAATATTATAAGCTGCCTGTGGATAAGTAGGTAGCTTCACTTCTACATCTTTCATAATTCCTACCACTAGGACATGCCTACTATCCATAGCATAGCATTTACCACTAGTAGTATCTACCCACATGCCAAGCTATTTCATGACCCCTACTAGCATGATGTTGATAGCAGCACCTGAATCTATCATACAATTTCTCACCAACTTGTTATTTATGAGCAGTGTAGTAAAGAATGGATCAATTTGTGGAGGATTCACCAATGCATCACCAAGACAAACTTCAGGAACCTTTACTTCTCCCTGCTTGCTATTACTGATCTTAGTGGTCTCTTTATTCTCAAAGTTTGTATTTCTATTAGTTCCATTAGATATTAGTTGAATAGCACTATCCCTGTATTCCTTTATTTTCATCATCTCTAATAATGGCACAAACATCTTTACCTGGGACAAGGCCTATGTGAAGTCGAAAGAGGTATTTTTTGTTTTGGTTATCTTCTTTTGTTCTAGTGGATCTCCTTTGTTCTCCTCTTTTTCTCTTTTGTTTGTTTCATCAGACTTCTCCTTGTCTCTAGGTGGTCCCTTATTTTCTTCTCTGGGGGTATGTTTTTGTTCATTTCGACTTTGTTCCTTATTTTCCATCCTTTTTGGTTTGTTTTGTGCTGCTTCTTTTTCTTTCACAAATACTCCTCTTGGAGCACCTCCATCTGTGTTTATTGTTTTATTTCTGAGCCTATAGTTACTTTTTGCTTTCTCTACTACAACAATAGTTAATTCTTTTATCTCTTCCTCTGTAGGCCTCCTTATTTTATATTTACTTGATTGAGATGGTGCATGAGGAGGATATGATTCATCATTGCTTTCATCATAATTAGAAAAGACTTGTTCTGCCATATGAATATTGAACCTTTGGTTATCAACATCATACTTGTAACCCTCTTCTTCTAAAGATGAATATCCCTGCTCAATCGGATGGAGGGTGTGAGAGGTTAAATATATTTTATGATCCTCCTCTTCATTGTCCACTAGTGTTTCTTCTTCTTGTATTGATTGAGCTACAACACAATGATCAGGGGAATGTGGCAACTTGCAGACTTGACACCAAGGATTATTGTTGACCACGTATGCTCCTCTCTTCTTTAAGGGTTCAGGAGTCTCCTTATTCTTAGGCCTATCAATTATGGGCTTTCCATCCTTCTAGTTTGTGTTGTATGGCATATCATGCAACTTTGGTCTTTCATTTATGTATGTATTCTCTTGCCTGTTATGAGGATTGTTAAAATTTTAAGGAACCCTGAGATTATCTCTCTTACCAATCATCCCAGCAACCTTTTTGTTGTTCTCAATAGTCAATGTCATTTTTTGTGCTTCAATTAGACTTTTAGGGCACCTATTTCTAAGCTCATATTCTATCTTTGGATTAAAAGCTTTTAGGTAAATGCTTAAGGCTGCAGGGTCAGTTAGTTTGGACCCAAGTGGTATCTTATTATGTAATTTGGAGAACCTATGGTTGAAGTCAAAAACTAACTCATTCTAATGTTTCTGAATACTTATCAGTTCATGCAAGGCAAACTCAAGGGAACATTGATTCCCATATTGCTCCAGAAACTAATTTTGGAAGTCTGATATAGAATTAATTTAGCATTAGGCAAACCATTAAACCAATCCCTTGCTTCTTCAGTTAATGACATCATGAATAACCTCATATTCACATCCTCATGCTCCATACCAATATCTTGAACAAAGGCATTAAAATTTATGATATGTTCTTTAGCTGATATCACATTGTTCCCAGTGAACTTGGGAACCATATTTCTCCAATTACTATCCATTGGGTATGGGTACAATTGATACCCTGTTAGATCAAACTATCTACATGGGTTTGTAGGATTTTGTGGAGGCAAGTTCAAGGGTGGCAAATTAGGGCAGTATTGGTACCCATATTGAGGTTGATGATAAGCATTTTGTTGGATGTGTTGTTGGGAATACATATTTTGATGGGGCATATGTTGCTGATATTGTGGGGCATATTGATGACCTGGTGGTGGATAATTTTGGGGAATATTGCCATATTTTGGAGGATGGGGCCTTGGTGGCACATTTTGTTGAGTACATTGTTGTGGGTTACCTCCTGTATTATGTGGCAATCTAGGAGTACCAGTAGCTTAAGATGAACCCACGTTGACACCTTGCTTGTGTGGAAGTACATACTTAGGTGGTTTTGATGCCTATATATTTAATTGAGCCAACTATTGATTCATCACCAGGCTTTCTTGTATCATTTTTTGCCTCCTTCTAAGTTCTTTCCTTTGCCATTCAAGATGTAATTCAATCTCTTGGTTGGTCATACTATTAAAATCAACAATATTTTGATCAGTCAACCCCTCTTTATTTTCTTCTCCTTGTGATAAGAATCCCATATCATATTCCTCTTGTCTTCGCTTCCTTTCTTCTTCATCCTGGGCATAGAACTCCTTTTCCTTTTAGGGGTCTAGTTCAAGATTGAGGATACCCTCACTTATATTGTTTCTCTCAGGTGTTGAGAGGTTTTCACCATTAATATGAAAAGGGGAAGTATAAGTTGTGAAAGGTTGTTCTATTGAATTCACATTATCTTTTGGTTGTTTGGATAACTTTTCACCTTTATTCGTGTTATTCTTCTCACCGGGGGATCCATGCTTGTCTATCCACCTGGTATTGGTTTTCTTGGGACTCCCCTATTGCAAAGATCTTCTTCCATTCATGTTTGATGATATGGTTATTCTTTGACATTTTTTGTCTATCCTTTATGATTTGATGCTTACTTTATCACTCATAAAATCTCTTTAGAGTTGCTACCTACTATTCATTAGTAGGAAAATAAGTTTCTTCCCAACAGAGTGCTTACCTTCTTGATATTTGAATCGACTCTATAATGGAAGGCTTGGGTTCAGAATTGGCTCCCCAACAGAGTCACCAGTCTGCTAGGTCTCAAAAATGCTAGTTAGAAAACCCCAAGAGGTTGCCAAGCTCTTGGTATGTTTTAGGATAACGAACAAGGCTAATTGGTGTATTTGAACCT
The DNA here is from genome assembly GCA_007258455.2 of Sequoia sempervirens. Taxonomy (NCBI): domain Eukaryota; kingdom Viridiplantae; phylum Streptophyta; class Pinopsida; order Cupressales; family Cupressaceae; genus Sequoia; species Sequoia sempervirens. The sequence continues at coordinate 11,248 of VDFB02193159.1, forward strand.
TCTTCTCAGGCTCTACTTGACCTAAGTGGGTGTACCTATGCAAATGAATCATACTTAAACTATGTGTTTCCTACTTGAGCAATCTATCCATAATGGAAATTAGGAGTGGAGAGATGCAAGCCTAATTTGGTATAAATTGTATAAGCAATATCAAGGTGAAGTTTATTAATATGTTCAGTTAACAGATATAAGGTTTTGAATTTTTTTGTTGATGAAATTAAATGATGAAATGGGTAAGACCAATGCCTTGTTTGGTAAATGGAGTCAAATGAAGATCTAGAATGTATGAATTGTATTGGTTGTAAGTCAAACCATTTGGCACACTTAGGTTGGTTTATATCTTGTATAAACGTGCAGGAAAGTGATTGACAAACTCTACTTATGGATCCAACTGACACAACTAGGTTACTTATGATTTATCAAAAAGATTCTAATCTTTGATTGAAAGAACCAATTGAATAAATCACACAGCAACAACAGATGATACCAAATTGCAGATCAAATGGAAATCTTAATTATATGGCTCTTCTTACTAATCCAAATAACATTTCCAGATTATTGTGATTGATTACAAGGGTTTTTTAATTCTTTTCAAGAAACCAATTAATCGCACAACATAAGAACAAAAAATGAGTTATGATAAATTGAATATATCTTTGATACACCAATTAAAATAACAAGGAAATATTAAGTTGGAGACAACCAAATAATTGCATATTTTCAATGAACAATTGATACCAATATGAAGCCAAAAAATTAGAGATCTCTCATTGATTTCCTCAAAATTATACTTGTAACAGAGTCTTTTGAAATGAAAACATTATGGAAGCCTTTTTTTTTCTATCTGTCCCTATTCCCCTATATCTTCCTATCGCTATGTAACTGATTTATATATCAAAACTTTGAAGAGGACACACCTCTTCATGAATGTCTTTTTGAAACTAACAATAACTAACAATAATTAAACATGAACAATTAGGCTCTAGCAAGCCACATATGGACTTTGGTAATATGATCTAAATGATCCTATCTTAAGTGAGTTTCAACATCTTCTATGGCGTTTCTTACAGTGATCTCCATAGTTACCATTTTCTCCAAGTGCTCGAATGATTCATCCAGTGTTGATTCTTCACTTTTGGCTACTTCCAAGGCTTTGTGCAATATCATCTTGCAGTATCTTATCCACTTGTCCTAACCCTTCAACTCTCCATTATCTTCTAACAATGTAGGGACTCCATGTTTTTAGCATTAATTAATCATGTCACATCTGCTTGGACTTCCTCATAATAGTCCTTGTGTTTTTTCATTATTTCTTCTGTATTTGTGGTAGCCTCACTATTAGAAACACCTATCTTTTTCATTTCCTAAATTTTCTCCCATATTCGGTCATTTAACCTTTTGTGTTCTTGAATTGTAGCATGATTCTTGGAATGGATTGACCATAGCTTATTCATCCAAATCATTAAATAAGCATTTATTTTATGAAATTTTGTAGAGATTTTATCAAACGTCGCTTTATTTACTTGATCATGTACATATGATCCTTCACCCTTATCCTTTAATTGTGAACTCTCCCCTTGAGTTAATAGCTTAGTAGATTCCTTCAATGTATTTTTATCATATCTTTCAAGAAATCATTCTCTTTGAGTATCCTCTCATTATTCATTTTGTACATGTCCTTTTCCTTAATCAATATCTAGATCTGAGCTTTTTTTAACTTAGCAACATTGATGCCAATCTTAGCTATAGCCACAAGATCAACCTCTCCTACTTTTAAGCTCATGATATGGCCAAATGATTTTTTAGTTTCAATTATTAGAGACTTCTTGTGTGGTGGATATAGGGACAAGATCATGAGAGAACCTTCATCAGGATTATATGTTGATCCCGTATACACCTTTGTAACTCCTTCAGGAGTAAGATTATGTGTAACACTATTATCTTGCAAGAAGATGTCAAAAACAAGAGAAAAATTTAGGTCTAAACCTTGAAATATCATTGCACCAGACTAATCCAATAATTTCCTTCCTCACTCTAGAGTCATATCCTTCATCTCATTTTCTACAGTTAACTTCAAAGTATTCAAGAATTGATCCTCATTGTTTGGTGTTATGTTTGCAACAGACTCTCTTATTGACTTCCCTTTCTATTTGTACAAGAATGATCTAAATTCTAGGGACTTTATAAACTCATCATAAAAAAAAAAAGGATCTATAATCCAACTTCCTTGTGTCTCTATCAAAGCATTCTTCAATTTATTGCTCTCTAAGGGGAGACTTATAATCCTCAATCCTTAATTTGGAAATTTTATTAGTTGGGCCCTAAGATTCTTTATCATCAGATCACTCCTCGACAGAGGATAATAGATCTGCTTCTTGCATTTCTTTTATCCTTTGTTTTACA
>VDFB02193159.1:13750-143504 GCA_007258455.2 Sequoia sempervirens
TATCCATGAGATCCCAATCTTCTTGTTTCATGTCTGATAGTTTAGTTCTAGAAATAGTAGCCCATAGATCACGATCTACGAGCATGCCTTCCATTTTTAGCTTCCAAAGTTAAAAATTACCACCGTTAAACTTCTCCATCTCAATCCTCCTAGATGTTATTGGAATCTCTTTCCTGCAACAAGGTCACAAAATACACTTCTGCAAAACTCCCATTGAAACAAAGATCAGCTCAAAAAACCATTCTAACCCAACAAAGGAATCAAGACTGACCAGGCTTTGATATCAACTGAAAGGAAGTTGGGTGAGTGGAAACAACTTCATACACTAATCTAAGTAGGGGAGAGTTACAAAAAATTTCCTTCTAACACCTTATACTATTACAATAGAGAAACAAAAAGGAATAATGGAATAGAACAAGTACACAAATACAACATACACCAAATATACATGGGGAAAACCCTTTTGGGTAAAAAACCCAACCCTCCAAAAGCACAATACTATTGTATTACTTCAAACAAGAGTTAAAATACAACCCCAAGTACAAAACTTTCTTCAACAAGTGCTTCGAAACAAACACCTATTTTGGAGTGATACCTGTAGCAGTTCGTTACTTGCAAAACAAACTATGCATTCTACGATGCAAGGCACTCAATATATAGAGAGATGCAGGCTTGAAGAAGCATCTAGGAGAGGGGCGTCTAAATCTACATTGCACAATATCCCACACCATAAACATGCATTTGGACACATGTACTATATTCCCTTACACCCCTTACAAGTGTCATTACATGCAATATTCTTTCTCCAAGCTTGGGCACCTAGAATATACCAAAAATAGGCTATGATAGATGCCTTACACATCTTACAAATATCATAGAATCTATCATAATTGGTCACAACACTTATAGTTGTAAGAGAATCTATCATAAATTACCCAAAATACTTGATTCTCTTTACACCTGTCATAACCGCATCTTGGTGCCAAATTTCTCCATGCAATAAGATTTTGTATGATGCATCATAGAATCGATCATAGGTCAAAGACTCCAAAATGGGATTCCTATTTCCACATGGATTACTATGTGTCATCCCGCTACTTCCAAATGTGGATGCCACTTGGTGTATGGTGAACCAAAGCTTGCTTGCACAATCTTTTAGAAGACCTTTTCACTATCTCCTTCCTAGAACCTGACACCAATGGGTTCTTGTTGGGCTTGGATAATTAACCAAGTCCTGCTCCAACTCTTCTCCAAGAGTTTTCCACCTGTGCTTTACCTTGGAAGACCAACACCTCTTTTGAAACTGGTATACTCTCTCTTGGACTTAGAAGAATCTAAGTACCAACATCACATACAATCTTGAACTATTGCAGGGGAGCTAGAGGTACTGTAAACATGCCTTTCACATCCAATTAGATCCATTTAGGATGGTATTCAATCTTCACACTACCCGATTTCAAGAATTTGCCTTGGTGAGGCCTAATTCCTTGTAGCCCTTACCAGTCACCTTTTTGCTTTTCTTGCTTTAACTTGCTAAACAATCTAGCAAATAAACTTCATTTCCAGGCACCCTTTTTTAGCCTTTAAATGTTTCACAGGGTTCCAGACCTCTGTCTCCTCTGTACAGTAGGTTCCTACATTCAAGGGTAAAAAGGGCTATTAGGCCTAATTCTTAGGGTTTCACTGACCTCCTCCTAATTTCTCACTCAAATGGATTGGTTGAAGCTTCAATCCTTCTGGCATGTGAAGATCCTATCTTACCCTACCTGATACCATGTTTGTTTCGTATAGTACTTGTAACCCCTGCCTATATTCTTCACTTTTTTACCATCAAACTCCTAACTGGACTGTCCTAGCTCGCCTAGGGTTTGATTTTAAAAATGTTTTCTCACCTTCCCATGACTCCAATTGCTAAATATTTACAGTTCATTGGCTCCCTTTCCATACCCAACTAATCTCAGGAAGATCCTGTGGTCAAAGTTTATGGGGGAGCCATGAAGAGACTGACTGGACTGTACAAAACAAGAAAACTCTCTACAACCTCAACTTATGAATACAAAACCCTAAATAAATTCAAGGCAACTTGATTACAATATGGAAGATACTCAAAACTATTTTATAAACACAAATCTACTAACAAATCAACACTCCTAATTTATCTAATAGCATTGTCACACAAGATCATATGGTATACACAGAAAATGCAGAAGTTCTCTATTCCTTCAAACCAAAAACTTGATTACAATGCATTCTAACAGCTTGTCTACAAGCCACCACACCTACATAGATGCATTTTCCATGTTTCAAGGGAAGTTGATCGATCCCATACTCCTAATTTTTTAGGGAATCCAAGACAACTAAGTTGCATGCAACCTAACAATGTTGTCATGCAACTTTGCAACATTCTTGCAAGTTTTCCATCATCCTACATCTTAGGACCTCAATCTCCTTGATTTTGAGCCAACAACTCCCCAACTACCTCTTGGAATATTCTAACAACTTAGATGTGTTTAGCACACATTTAATGCTTTACATTCCAACATAAGCTGTCTAAGGCTAATTAAAGCAAAATTAAACAACAATGATTACACTAAGATGATTTTAGTCCTAGTGACCAACTCACCACACACAAGCAAGACCTTCTAAGGTCCAAGATAAACACATGATTACCCTGACTTGGCTAAGGTCAGGTACAAGCCAAAATTGAACATAACAACCTGGATTTTAGCTTAGGTGCTCCTGCACCATCCTCCCCAAAACAAAAGATTTCAATCCACCCTTGGATTGAGCAAGTTGAGATCAATGCCCAACTTCTTGAACTCTGACTCCTTGATCCACACTACATCAGCATCAGGTTGAACATGTCTTTTAATCAGATGTTGTTTGTATTCTTTGGTTCTAGTCCTCTTATAGACCCTAGTATCCAATACACTGTCAGCTTGTTTGACTGTAGCAGAGGGCAGTTTGAGTTCTTCCACATCTTGGATGACTTCATGGAGGGTCTGATCCATGTTTGGTGGTGGTCCTTTGTAATGAACTAGATCTGCAACATTGAAAATAGGGGACAATCCACTGTCATCTGGTAACTGCACTTTGAAAGAATTGCTTCCATATTTCTCCAAGATAGGATAGGGACCTATCCTCTTCATTTGCAACTTATGAGGGACTCCTTTCTGCAGTCTAGACTTGTTTAAATGCACCAGCACCAAATCTCCAACATTGAACTGAACTTCTTTTCTATGCTCAACCACCTTGGTCTTATGCTTCATGGTATTTTCTGCCAATGTTTTTCTAGCTGTATCATGAATCTCCTGCATTGCAGAGGAAAATTCATCAGCATATCCACTTCCCTTGACTCCATCCTTCAAGTCTCTCAGCTCATAGAAACCTCTAGGATGTAGTCCATAGACAATTTCAAAGGGACTCTTCCATGTTGATCTATTGACAATATCATTATAGGCATATTCAGCTTTCCCAATCAACTGATCCCATTGTTGACTAGACTCCTTGGTCAAGTACCTTAAGAGATTTCCAAGGCTTCTATTTACAACTTCAGTCTGAACATCAGTTTGGGGATGGTATGCAGATCCAAAGGATAAATTAGTGCCCAATCTCTGCCAAAGAGTGTTCCAAAAATGACTCATTAACTTAGTGTCTCTGTCTGATACAATGTTGATTGGTAATCCATGAATCCTTACTATCTCTTTGAAGAAAAGAGAAGCTATTTGACTGGCATCATTGGTTGTTTTACATGGCACAAAGTGAGCCATTTTGTTGAACCTGTCCACAACCACATAAACACTATCCATGCCTTGCCTTGTCTTGGGTAACCCAACTACAAAATCCATACTCAAACATTCCCATGGCCTAATAGGAATAGGCAGTGGTTGGTATAGGCCTGCATTTGAAGAAGCACCCTTGGCCTTTCGACACACCATACAACTCTCCACATGCCTCCTAACATCTAGGTTCATCCTTGGCCAATAGTAAAACCTTTGAACAAGTTCTTAAGTCTTTGTGATCCCAAAGTGACCACTCAATGCACCATTATGCTTTTCTTATTTCAAATTCTCTAATGGAACCTCTAGGAACACATAGTTGATTCCCTTTAAACAAAACATCACTTTGCAAAGTATATTCGCATATTTACTATGAAAGTGATTCTTGTATTCAACACATACCTTATAAATGTCTGCAAAATCTTCATCATTTGCATATAGATCCTTGAAGTGATCTATTCCCATGCTTTTCATCTGAATCTCTTGAATGGTGAGGAATCTTCTACTCAAGGCATCTGCTACCTTGTTGAGAACTCCTTTCTTATGCTTGATATTGAAGGTATAAGCTTGCAGGTACACCCATTTCATGTGTCTGTGACTCAACTTCTCTTGTGAATTCAGGAAACTAAGTGCTTGGTTGTCTGAATACACTATGAATTCCTTGGGAAGCAAGTAGTGCCTCCATTTCCTTAAAGCCTGGACCAATGCATACATATTAAGGTCATAAGAAGAATACTTCTTCTTGGCTTCACTTAACTTCTCTAAATGAAAAGCCACCGGTCTGCCCTCTTAACTGAGAATAACTCCAATAGGCACATTGCTTGCATCACACTCTATAGTGAATACCTTTTCAAAGCTTGGCAACACCAAAATAGGTTGGGTAGCTATCTTTTCTTTCAACAACTCAAAACTTTTGTTAGCTTGCTCATTCCACACAAACTTAGTCTTCATTCCTCCTTTAATGGTATCCAACATAGGAGCACAAATAGCACTAAACTATCTTATGAACTTTCTATAGTACTGAGCAAGACCATGGAAGCTTCTTACCTTTGTTGCTGTCTTTGGAGTAGGCCAATTGAGGATGGCTTCCACTTTGTTGCTGTCCATCTTCAAGTTGCCATGTGATAGCACAAATCCAAGGTACACCAGCTCTATTTTGATGAACTCACATTTTTCCAAATTGATCATCAACTTCTCCTCCTGCAGCTTCTGGAAAACCAACTCTATCTGTTTGAGGTGCTCCTCTCTTGTTTTGCTAAAGATCAGTATATCATCAAGATACACCACTACAAATTTGCCAATGTATTCTTTGAGGATCTCATTCATGAGTCTCATGAATGTGGATGGGGCATTAGACAATCCAAATGGCATGACCAACCACTCATAAAGACCCTCATTGGTTTTGAAGGCTGTTTTCCACTCATCTCCCTCATGTATCCTAATTTGGTGATAACCACTCTTTAAATTTATCTTGGTATAGTACCTAGCTTCACCTAGACAATCCATGAGATCTTCAATCCTAGGAATAGGGAACCTATACCTGATGGTTATCTTATTTATGGCCCTGGAATCAGTACAAAGCCTCCATTCTCCTCCCTTTTTAGGTGCTAAGACAATGGGTACTACACATGGACTGATACTTTTCCTAATGAGACCTTGGTTGAGGAGTTCTTCAATTTGCTTAGCTATTTCCTCATTTTGTTGAGGAGTCATCTTATAGTCTGCTTTGTTTGGTAGGGTATCCCCTGGTATCAAGTCTATCCTATGTATTATGGCTCTTTTAGGAGGTAATGTTGTTGGTTGTCCACTACTCACAATGCCTTCATAGGTCTGCAACATTTTCTGTATCTCCTTAGGTAACTCTAGTTTTTTAGCTGCTTTCTCATTGCTTACCTCTCTTGGCCTTAGCATCACTACATAGCCAACTCCTTCTCCTTCTTCCAAGGATTCTAGGAACTCTTTTTCACCAACCATGAGCAGTTTAGGACCTACTGTCTGCACCTCTGTATCTTCTAGCAAAGACTGAATTTTGAAGGTTACCTTATCTTTCTTGAAAGTATAGGAGTTCTTTGCTCCATCATGCACAACTTGGCAATCAAATTGCCATGGTCTACCTAGGAGCAAGTGACATGCATCCATAGGTAATACATCACACAAGAATTTGTCCTTGTACCTACCAATTGAGAACTCCACCCATGCTTGTTCATTCACCAGGACATGTTGACCTTTATTGAGCCATGTGACCTTGTAAGGATTGGTGTGGGGTATCCTTGTCATCTTCAGCTTGTTGACTGCCTCCTCTGACACAATATTGTCAGTAGATCCTGAGTCAATGATGACTCTACACACTTTCCCCATCATCTTGAATTTTATCCTAAATAGGGACATCCTTTAACTTGGCTCTTCTTTAACCGGTTCCTTGATCAAAGTTCTCCTTGTCATGAGGTTCTCACCTTCCTCTGAATTCAATGGTACTTCAGGATGTTTATTTGCTGCAGCTATCTCATCATGAACTAGGTTAGTTCTCTTGTCACCTCCATGTGAGGTACCACCTTTCTCAAGACATCTATAGGCCGAGTGTCCCATCTGATTGCAGTGGTAGCATTTCATGTTGGTAAAGTAGTTACCTCTTCCTTGTCCACCACTTCTTCCTCTAGAGCTGGAGCCTCTTCCTCTACCACCTCTACTAGAGCTTCCTTCTTGTTGCTTAGAGTATCTGACTTCTCCTTGGGCCCTTGGTTTTGAACTCCTTCCACCATAACCACCTCTTTGTCCTCTGTTGTCTTTCCCTTTACCTCTACTTTTGGGGTTTTTCTCTTGCTTCTTTTTGCCTTTCTCCTCTATCTTTGAGGCCATTTGATAGCATTGGCGGATGGTTTTGAAGCTCACTAGGCTCATGTCTTCTTGGATAGACCACTTAATCCCATTCAAATACCTTGCTAGCTTGATGCTTTCATCTTCAACCACCTTTGATCTAAGGCACAATTTTTGAAACTCAATGTATGTTTGGACATCCATATCTTTTTACCTAAGATTGTGTCTTCTCCTATGCAACTGAACTTCATAGTCATTAGGTAGATAGGTCTGTCTTATTTTAGTTACCATTCCTCTCCATGTAACTATGGGACCCTTGCCCTCTTTATCTCTTTCAGCTTGTACAAATTTCCACCATGTGAGAGTTGCTCTCAACCTTGACCTAGCCACCTTTAATTTTTGGGCCTCTATTATCCCATCACATTCAAAGTGATTTTCTATACTCTCAATCCAGTTCACAACTAAATCAGGGTCCATTTGTCCACTAAATAGTGGCACTCCTTCCAAAGCTTTGCCACTTAAGGCCTGCAATGCCTTCAAGAATGGTTCTTCAGCAAGAACAAGGTCAGGTTTTGGAGCTTCCTCCTCCAAGTACTCTTCTTTTTCCTTTGCTTCCTACTCTTCCTTCTGTTCTATCTTATCCTTCACTTTGTCTATCATTTCTTGGACTTCATCCAAGAGCTTCTCCATTTGAGACAACCTTTCTCTTAGCAGCCGGTTGTCCTCCTCTTGCTCTTCTACCTTCTTAGCTAACTTAGCATTAGTCACCATGGTTTTTTCCTCTGGTGTGTTCTCTCCTACTGACTCAGTGGGCTGCAACATCAATCACAAGCCTTGATCAAACAAGAGCTTTGATACCAATATGGTGTATGGTGAACCAAAGCTTGCTTGCACAATCTTTTAGAAGACCTCTTCATTGTCTCCTTCCTAGAACCTGACACCAATGGGTTCTTGTTGGGCTTGGATAATTAACCAAGTCCTGCTCCTACTCTTCTCTAATAGTTTTCCACCTACGCTTTACCTTGGAAGACCAACACCTCTTTTGAAACTGGTATACTCTCTCTTGGACTTAGAAGAATCTAAGTACCAACATCACATACAATCTTGAACTGTTGTAGGGGAGCTAGAGGTACTGTAAACATGCCTTTCACATCCAATTAGATCCATTTAGGATGGTATTCAATCTTCACACTACCCGATTTTAAGAATTTGCCTTGGTGAGGCCTAATTCCTTATAGCCCTTACTAGTCACCTTTTTGATTTTCTTGCTTTAACTTGCCAAACAACCGAGCAAATAAACTTCATTTCCAAGAACCCTTTTTGAGCCTTTAAATTTTTCACAGGGTTCTAGACCTCTGTCTCCTCCGTACAGTAGGTTCCTACATTCAAGGGTAAAAAGGGCTATTAGGCCTAATTCTTAGGGTTTCACTGACCTCCTCCTAATTCTTCACACAAATGGATTGGTTGAAGCTTCAATCCTTCTGGCATGTGAAGATCCTATCTTACCCTACCTGATACCATGCTTGTTCCGTACAATACTTGTAACCCCTACCTATATTCTTCACTTTTTATGATCAAACTCCTAATCGGACTGTCCTAGCTCGCCTAGGGTTTAATTTTAAAAATTATTGCTCGCCTTCCCATGAATCCTATTGCCAAATACTTATAGTTCATTGGCTCCCCTTCCATACCCAACTAATCTCAGGAAGATCCCGTGGTCAGATTTTATGGGGGAGCCATGAAGAGACTAACTGGACTGTACAAAACAAGAAAACTCTCTACAACCTCAACTTATGAATACAAAGCCCTAAATCAATTCAAGGCAACTTGATTACAATATGGAAGATACTCAAAACTATTGTATAAACACAAATCTACTAACAAATCAACACTCCTAATTCATCTAATAGAATTTTCACACAAGATCATACGGTATACACAGAAAATGCAAAAATTCTCTATTCCTTCAAACCAAAAACTTGATTACAATGCATTCTAACTGCTTGTCTATGAGCCACCACACCTACATAGATGCCTTTTCCATGTTTCAAGGGAATTTGATCGATCCCATACTCCTAATTTTTAGGGAATCCAAGACAACTAAGTTGCATGCAACCTAACAATGTTGTCATGCAACTTTGTAACATTCTTGCAACTTTGCCATCATCCTACATCTTAGGACCTCAATCTCTTTGATTCTGAGCCAACAACTCCCCTAACTGCCTCTTGGAATCTTCTAACAACTTAGATGTGTTTAGCACACATTTAATGCTTTACATTCCAACATAAGTTGTCTAAGGCTAATTAAAGCAAAATTTAACAACAATGATTAATCGACATGGTTGAAAAGTGTTTTTCCATTCCCCCATGGCCTGAAAGTGTAACTCTTTCGAGGGATGAATGTGAAAAGATGTGGAACATGCATAAGGACAAATACAGCAAGAAGATTGCCAGAGATGGATGAAAGAAAAACATAAGACATTGCCCAAGAATGTCGGGCTTGAGGAGGTGCAAAATCTCCAGCCTTAACGTTGTTCAAAGTTGCCCAGCTTGGCTAAGGATAGGTCATCATATATATATATTTTTTCGATGTCAGAAAGTTCAATAAAGCGGCCAATGAGATTGAAGATTTCCTGAGATCCATTGCAGATGCTGAAGATATTCTTGAAAAGCGGTGTTTTGCTGTTGATGGCATAGATGCACCGAACCGGGACACAATCTCAAACTTCCTAGCGGATGTGATCGAGTTTTAAAGCAGCTTTCTTCTAGAAGCTTTCTTTTCCGCTTTCTTTCTATTCTTGGAATAATCCTTATCCATTCTTTGAGGATAGAAAGAAGATAAGATGTAATAGTTGGCAGTTCCCGCTTTTTCTGCTTTTTAGGGTTTCTTCTTTCTAGATTTAGTAATAAAGCTTGCTTGCTGAGCAAGCCCTAGATTGTGAAAGCAAGGAGATTTTAGGGTTCCCTACTCCTCTGCTTCTCTATAAATAAGAGCCTTTGCTCATTTAGTTTCTTTAACGGTTATTGTCATAGCAAATTGCGAGCCTGAATTGCAGTTGTTATTCAGTTTCAGTTCACTTAGTTGGAACAACGTGCTTATGAGAACAAAACGCTGAGCCTATTGTGCCTTCTATTTGTTGCTCAAGTATTGTTCATTTGTATTGTGATAAGCAAATTGTTGAGCCTCTTTAGCCAACAAGGAGTTAGTGAGATTGTTGTTTTCTATTGTGTTAAGAATAAGTTTGCAAGCCTCCTTAGCTGCAATTTCTTATTCAAGGCATGTTAGAAGGGAGTTTTGTTTTAGAGATTTGAGTAATAAAATCATGAGCCTCTTTTGCCTTGGTCTAAAATCTCAGATTTCCGTTATCTATGTTATGCTTTCATGATCTTTATTTCAGCTTACAGTGAAGTGTGTAGGTGTTTGTTGAGAGAGAGATTGTTAAAGTATTTTTTGTTAGAGAATCTACCTTGTTAATTTCTAACTTCTCTTGCTCTGCTATTACTAGAGAGGTTAGGAACGTCTTTAGTCTAAGTTAGTCGTAGTTGAACTTCTTATCAGAAAATCTCAGCTGCGGCGTTTGTGTTTAAAAAACCTTGTGCTCTAAGCTGATCCAAAAGATAGGCAACTTAGTTTTAGTTTACTTTCTTTCAAACACCATCAGCAAGAGGAAGCTTCCCTCCTAATTTGAAGAGCAGTTTATCTCGTGCATAGTTGTCCATTTTCAACCAGATTCCGCAGGTGCTAATTTAAACGGCAACGAACCAATTATAGGATGGGTAAAACCATCATGAGCTCTCATTGAGACTTGTTATTTTTCATACTTATCTTGGTATAGTTCATGTACATAGAGAAATTATTTTTGATCACATTCATTGAGCATACTAAATCAATGAGTATTCCTTGTGTGGGTTTATCATTAATTATACTAGTATTATATAGAGGACCATGAGTTGAATGCATAAAATCATCAATATGATGAAAGTGATATCAGGAAATGGTTTTGGTTGGTCTTGATGAGGATGGCAATCTATCATGTTGACTAAATTAGGTTTTGGTATATTCTCATTATCAAAATCACCATCAGTTTGGTCCAAGGTTAGTGAAGTGGCTCTATAATAGGTTGGTAAAAAATTGCAAGATTAGGAGGCACAAATAATTTACTCCCTTTATCATTCACACTAGATAGTTGGATGAAATTAGAGTCAATGAGGTCTTGCACTTGGTGCTTAAGATGCATACAACACGCAGTATAATGTCAATGTGTACAATAATATTGATAAGAGGATTTTGCATTAAAATGAGGAGGAAAATGTTTGGTGGTATCTATTTGATCAATTGGAGGAAGTTGAATCATATTTTTACTAAGAAATTGTATCATAATTGAATGAAGAGAGTTAGGAAATTATGAAAATTACTAATCCCTTGGTTTGAATTGATAAGGTGTTGTAGGTGAGGATGCTACAATAACTTGTGTTTGGATGTTATTGGAAGATGGAGGGGAGTTTATATTTATTATTTTTGAATGATTGATAATTATATGGAGGAATCAATTTTGATTGATTACTAGGATTTGAAGGTGAACCATCATATTGTCTAACTAATATTTGATAATCAAAAAGAGTTGAGAATAGATGTGTGAATGGAGGATATTTCATTAATAAAATATTATCTTGAATTTTTGGTTGTGAATTTCCAATAAATACCCTTTGCACATTGGCATTCGAGAGGGAATATGAGATTTGAGAGTAGAGGGCTTGTTATCACATTATAAAATTGGTTAATTTTTCTTTAGCTCCTTATTTACAATGAGCCAAGTCAATTAACATGACTTGAGGTCCATTTTTTTCTTAGAATTGTTGAAGGAATTCATTAACAAGTTGTGAAAAATAAGCGATTGAATTATTAAGTAATGAGAACAATCAATTCAAGGCCATGTCTTTAAATGGTTGAGGGAAGATTTTAGCTAAGAGAGAGTCCTAAAAAATGAAATCACCACATAAAGTAGGGAAGCTAATGATGACATAAGAATCATAGATTATTATCAAAGATAGAAGAAAAAATTAGATAAAAGCCATAGAGATGGAACTATCACTGAAAACTAGGAAAAAAATGGTGGGACAAGGGCAAGGATTCCCTAATCTAGAAATGTGAAATTTGAATGTTTAAAAAGTCTAGATAAGTGAGGTAGTTTGTGTGGGTCTAAAATTTTTAACTCCTAGGTCAAAGATTAGATAGAATTTTGTAAATGTAAGGTTCCCTAAATTGTTTATAAGTACATACATGCATAAATTTAATGTCTTAAAGGATATAAATTATAATAAAAATTTCAATTTAGTTGACTAATAAATATTTATATAATGAAAAATTTGATAACTAATTGAATCTATTTCAAAAATTCTAAAAATTTAGTGATTTAATTTTATGCAAGGAATAATGAATCACAATGCTTTAATTTTTCAATGTTTTAAGAATAACATGAATTCAATTTGAAGAACAAAACTTTCATCCAGCCTATCATTCAATCAGATTTTAGAATAATAGCTATGTAATTAATTTTTTTTAAAATATAAGCCTATTGAGGAGCCAAATTGGGTTAAACCAATTGCAAAGGTTTCAACGGTAGTTGCATGGGAAAATCCAAGGGAAGGCTGGTGGAAAGTTAAATTTGATGGCACATCAAAAGGGAATCATAGACCATCAAGTGTAGGATTCATCATCCAAGAATGTGAAGGGAATGTAGTAGCATTTGGAGTGAAGAAGTTGGTGGAAGGAACAAATAACATAGCTGAAGCCTCAACAACATTGTTGGTGGTTAAACTTGGTAAGAAATTGAGAGCCTCAAGAATGCATTTAGAAGGTGATTCACTCATAATTGTCCAAGCAATAATGAAAGGGGAAAAAGGTGCATGGCACATTCAAAATACAATTGTAAAAATTAGAGAAGAATTAAACTCATGTGAAGATTTTGTAGTAAGCCACATAAGGAGAGTTGGTAATTCGGAGGCCAACATCTTGTCAAATTGGGCAATAAATTTTAGAGAGGTTGGTGAACTAAGAATTGAAGATTTAAGAAATGTGATTTTAATGGATTAAGATAGAAAAGATGGCAAGGGTATAGCATTAATGAAGTGAGATCGAGGGAAGATTGAAGTAAGTGGACATGACTAGAGGAACGATGTGGGAGCTAGCAATGGCATCCTCAGTACAAGGGATAATTAAGATTGGTGTGTGTGGTGTTAAGAATTTTTTTACCTTTTGGCCCTCGATTATTGAAGATATAATAGAGATTCGTGTGTTGAAGAAGGCGCAAAGAAAGTGTGGTTGTGGTGGTGGCATTATTGTAGTAGAATTCAAATGGAGTTCAATTTCAATCTGTGATTGAGAAGAAAATTGAATCCATTCTATGGTGATGCTTCTAATCAGAGATTAATGTGAATGTTTCTATTCACTGATGGGAGGTTGGTGCAGAGTGTGTAGATGATTTTGGGGAAATCCTTTTGAAATTTAAGGTGCCGATACAAGATGAACATGGATGTATACCCCTTGATCATAGCATGGGTTTTGGACTTGGGAGAATCAATAAGCATAGTAAGAGAAGTGATGGAAATGATAGTGCATAGAGATATTTTGGAAGGATTGGAATCAATTCTAGAATGGGTAGTTCTAGGTGAAGGTTTGGACATCTAGGAAGGTATTGAGAATGGGGAACTGGAAGGGGCAGAAGGATGCATTCCTTTTGTGTGTTGGCCAGAGGATGAAATTAAAATCAATGCAAAGAAGAGGCAAGGCTAGGATGGAAAGCTTTGAAGCTCTTTGTAGAGCTGATGAAGGTGGAATCCATTATTTCCTAGGTGAAAGTAGAAGCAAAGCACATGGAAGCTAAAGGATAGAAAGTGAGGAAGCTAAGGGTGAAAGCAACAAGAAAACTGGCCTTGTAACAGGTAGCACAAGTTAAATTATGTAGTTTTAAATTTTTTTTGTAGAAGTAACACATGACTGTTACATTATTTTTTGAATTATTGTGGGTTGAACCCTATTGAGGATGTTTATAGATTATAGTGCAAAGTGTAAAAGAATAAACGAAAATTATGAGGATGCATGTAAAGTAGTTACAGATAGATGGTGAACTAGTAGTAGATAGGTAGGGTTACAATCTATGTTTTTAAGCATGGTAAAATTCTTTCTTTTTTAAAAGCAATATAAAATCCTATTACCGACCAAAAAAAAATTGTAAATATAAGAGACATTGGTTTCACCAAAATGTGAGATGATGAAATAGGATCTAAGGCTAATGGCTGACCTAAATCACACATTTCAAATTTGATATTGAGGGAAATAAAAATAACCAAAATAAACTATTAAGCTACTATCCTCAAGGAAGAGCCTAAATAATTTGTTAGGGTTTTGGTCCCCTTTTTTATGGAATTGATGGATGGATATGATGTGGATTTGGGTGTTTAATAATGTGAACTAGGTAAAATAATACAAGAATAGAAAGTTGTCACATAATTTGATAAAAACAAAATAAAAGTGTAGAAATATACAATAAGAATGAAGAGTGCAAAAAAGATGGAACTTGGCATTAAAATTTAAGGTAGAAATGACTAGAAAAGTGCAAGGTTACCTCAATCTAGAAATGGTGCTTTTCAAAGTTTCAAATTCTATAAAGGAGAATCACAATTTGTAGATCCTTCCCTATCAAAGTCAACTTTTGAATTTTGTCATTTTGCAAATAATCAATATGATTTGATGAAAGCAGTTTCTTGAATGCTTGTTCTAGAGTTTGATTCTTTTATATCTTCAATCTTCTTCAATCTCCTTTAGACCAGTAATCTATAAGAAAGACAAGGGAAGAATGAATGTGTCGTATAGGGGTTTTCCTTGGTCAAACCCCATTTTTGTGTTTCCACCTCCATAAACAACTACAATGATAATGATAAAGAGTTTTTATCCTAGGTTAGGAAGAGGAAAATAGATAAAAAAATAAATGATAAATGATAATTTTATAACATTCCATTTAGATTTGAATTCCTTGTTGGATTGAGGTCAATTGGCTCATCTCATACAAGGAGAAATTGATATTTTCTTGAAGATCCTACAATTGTTAGTATTCACAACAATAAAAAATCATAAAACATGAAACATATTGCAGTGTATAAATATGATTTTGTTGATATAATGTAGACATGATCTTGATTGATAATTTTTTTTATATATG
Source organism: Sequoia sempervirens (assembly GCA_007258455.2). Classification (NCBI taxonomy): domain Eukaryota; kingdom Viridiplantae; phylum Streptophyta; class Pinopsida; order Cupressales; family Cupressaceae; genus Sequoia; species Sequoia sempervirens. The sequence continues at coordinate 28,563 of VDFB02193159.1, forward strand.
CTTCTAATCCTTCTATTAAAAATTCTTTTATTTACTTTCAAAATTTTTTGATAGATCAAAATTTCATTAGGTGTTCAAATGGAGGGAAAGACTTATATTTATATGAATTTCAATATATTTCACATTAATAGTTTTGTTAAGTCAACAAATAATTTTGAATTTGCAAACATATTGAGGAAAACAATAAATCTTTCAATAATTTGGGCCAAAATAGGGGAGACAAGGGTGAGGGCTCCCTAATCTAGCCCTATTTTTAATTTAAGGTTCTCATCAAATAAATATTTAATTTAGTTTCCCAAATTTAATTTAATTTCTTGAAACAACAATAAAATATATGATTAATAAGCATAATTGGGCTTAGGAACTTAGGGGTGTTGAGAAAACCTAAAGACTAAGAGGTGGGGGTGAATCAATCTACTCAAAAACTTAAGCCATTTTAGAACTTAAATCTTTCAGCATAATCTTACCATCTTTATCAAATAAAAATTTTTAAACAAAATAGTAATAGTGAAGTATGTAGTTTGAATCTTCAGTAAATTCAACAATCCTTAGCAATGAAAGATATAGGTGTTCTCCTATGCATGTAAAAACTAGATTTACATGTAAAACCCAATAAGGGAAAAACCATGATGAGAGTTAACTCATAATATAAAGGCTCACTACCAAAAAGGACTTGTAGACCAAGGTACACAACATCGGCACACGATAAAAAGGACTTGCTAAACTAAAGCAAACACAACTCTAGGAGCAAGATACAACAACCTGATGAGATTCACTATCTCAGATTAGGATACAAATATTTAGAGAAAGATTACAATGTTTTTCAACATAACACTATACTGACTAAGGAATTATAGCACATATGATTCTATCATTCACACTTTCCCACGTCTTCTATGAGATCTTCATAAACAATCCAAACTTTCTTGTTCACACACGTGTACACTTTTCTGTGCTTTTTTGCATCTAAAAAGATCTTGCATTTATATCCACTGCAACACTTCAAAAATTTAGTTGTCAACCAAGAAGAAGATGAACAACGAATTCAACAAGTAGACCATGAAAGTATAATGCAATCCTATCCCAAGGATAGACAGGACCGAAAAAAACTTATTACATCTTCCAATATGATCCAAAGCAATTCACAAATTGTTGTTCATATATCTAAGTTGGCATCAAGGAAATGTGTAAATGAAATGTGAAGCACATAACTAGTTGACTCAAAAAATATTCCTATTGAATTTACTCAAGGAAATTCTAACCAAGATAGGTTAGGACCCAAATCTAAAATAACACATCTTCAATTGTTGGAGTAGACCCCCAAGCACACAACGCAAGAAAAAGAACAAGCCTTGTTGGCTAGATATCCATAAATAACCCAAACAACCAACTCAAAACACAATTTAGCACCGAAGAATCCAAACAACATGTGAATCACATGGGTATGTTCCATGAACATCCAACAACATTTCCAGAAACTTCTTTCATACTATTTGATGGTTGTTTTTTAAGAACCAAGCTAGTCTTCAATGAAGCCTATGGAATTTCCAATTCCAGTGAATGAGTGAAAGCAACAATGCTTTCCTCCTACACTTTAGGCTTTGTGAACCTGAGAGGGTGATCCCAAAATGTACCTAAGAACTTATACACTCCATGACCAGATACATTGCAAATAATAGATGAATTCACATATAATGGCTCAAATAAATGGAATATTTCAAGAAGTTGGCTACTCCTTTACAACACTCTAACATTTAGACCATGAGAATGAAAGAACTTAACATGAAATAATAACAATTGTAGGTAATTTGAAAGTTTTTTTATAAATTTTATTTGTTTTTGAATGACCAAGAAGATATATCATGAATACAAAACTTAGATCAGTGCCTTAGCCTAGGAAATAGAGTCAATCTCAACACAGATATAATTTGACAACAAATTAATACAAAGCAACATAAAGCTTTGACAACACTACATTACAACATCACATCATTGTATCTCAAACCATAACTTCTTGTAAAGATCCTTATACTTGAATTACATGAACCTGTAGCTTCATCCAAGCAATTTCAGTAATTCTTTGAATTAAAAACAAGCACAAAACCACACATCCATTTGAAATCAATGAAGAATAACAAAACAACCCTTGATCATTTTATTAATATTTCATGAAATGAATACACTAGGAGAGAAATGGCTTTGAATTTGCACCATTTTCTTTTCAATTGCTATTACTATTATTGAAAATTACATATGCATATCAACTAAACTCAAAACCTAAGAAAAAAACTCTAAACTATTCTTTGTATTCTCATTACAAAATTTTCTCTATGATCAATCAATAACTTGTAAATCTAGCCATGAATTCCTTATATAAATGAAGGAGCAAACAAGCTTTGGGCCATAATGTACACTTGTCCAATTCCTATTTGACCAATACAATAGATATTCCCCAATGTGGCTATAAATTCAAATGGAGGGAAATATCACATGGGACAAAAACCATTCACATTTGTTGATGAATATCTTGTCTCGCCTTCCAAAAGGTACCTTTTATTATTTGTAGCAATATATCCACATTCTTTCAAAATTATGTCCACATACACCAAGATTGAAGGAAGAAAAGCATGAAATGAAGAAAGAGACAAAGGGACAAAATACCTCCACGTTTGCATCCTTGTCAACAATTTCAAATTGGAGAGAATACAATATTTTATTATTAATTTATCAAAGGCCTAATCTGTACTAGTTATAGGCTATGTATTGTATTCTCCTAACCGTTACTCTCCATTGTTGTAGAATTGAGACCAAAATTGCACTAACCATCCCTCACAACAACTTCCTAATCCTTCAAGACATTAAGATATTTGTCCTTCCATGATTGAAATTCCTCTTTTGAGGGATAATTGAATGCAATAACGCTATCAACCTTTTCTTTGTATGGAGCATACTTGGTTACCACCTAGTTGGTTCCTTATCAAATTCTTCCAAGGAAATTCCTACTTGGGTAAGCATATCCATATTATTCTTTAACATTCTCATATCAATTCCTTCACAAATTAGGGCTACCTGATTTGCAATTATATCATTTTCTTTCCCTTTTCAATCTTGCAAATATTTGATCTCACCATTCTCCTTCAAGATGTTAGGAAGGAGATCAAAATTCATCTCCTCAAACCCTTTAACCAACTCCCTTATCTTTTCCTCAAAAGGCTCAATCTTTCCTTGGAATTCCTACATTCCATTCACCAGTATAAGGGTAGGTTGGATGTTATCTGAATTGTTCACATCATGCTTGGAACCCACAACCATTAGCCTCAAATATTAGAGTATATGGATCTATTTTTCCATAAGTGGAATTTCCACTTCCTTATCTCTATCAAAATTCTTCACAACATCAAACATGGAAGAAAAATTAGCATGAATGCTAATCAACCTCTTATCAATTCCCTTGTTTAAATGCTCTAGCACTAATGTCACAATCTTTAGATTGCTAAGCAGGATCATTCTATCATGCTGGTTGCACCTCTCTTCATATGTCTTTAGCTTCTCAAGAAGACCATATTTGTTGATTTCTTTTGTATGCTATGCCTCTGATGTATTTGTCTCTTCAACTTAAATAGGCACATTTCCCATGTTATAGGGCACAATTTCCATTGAAGTATCTATGGGAAGAGTATGGGTAGAAGGTGCTTGTGCTTTTGGTGAGGAAGGAGAAGTAGAATCTATTTGTATTGGAACAATTGATTGAATATTTTACATTTTCTCTTTCAATAGTGCCATCACTATCTATAATTCCATTATCTTATGTTGGCCTTTTCTATACTCAACCAACAAATCATTGTACATCTTTTTGAATTTTTATTTTTCTGTTGTCACAGATTCCACTATTGCCTTTGTGAATTGAGCAAAATTTACTGACATGGTGGTAGCTTCAAAGGAATAGGTATCAGATACCCTCTTTATAATTATGGCCCCCTCTATAGTCTGTAGATGGCTCTACAACTTTTGGCTTTCTTGTGTTTGGGGCTAAAGCCCAAATTTCCAAAGTGTCCCATTTCTCGCTAAAAGTAGACCCTTATAGTGTGATTTTTGCTTCCTCTTCAGAGATGTATAAATTCCTATAATATCTCATTATTGTGTCAAAGGCTATTGCGGAAGCTAGATCCCATTTTGGCAGTAGGAGAAGACCACTTTTTTGACAGGTTCTCTTCCCTCCTGTGCAGTTATACCCTAGAAACTTTCCTTCATTTCCTTCATGTGAATTGAGCTTGTATGAATTCATCAAGAGGCTTTGGGTGTAGGCTCATCTTCTTTGCAATGTTATTAACATATTCATCTTTCTTTTCTCTCTAAGAAAATTCCATGAAGGTTGGGGAATTGAAAAATGAGTCATCATCCATGAATTATTTATAGGCCTCCTCTCTAAAATCATTAGTTTTGTTAATGCCCATGAGGTCTTCCTTAATTAATCAGAGGCCTATTGGTTGTGGTACCATCTCCCTAGGGGGAGAAGGCATACCCTATTGCATCTCTTCCTCATTAAACAATATTTCATCTTCAGAGTCTTCAACATAATCCACTAGGCCACTTGATTCAACCTTTTGTCTCTTTGGGGATGGTTACCTTTGCGGTGATGATTTCCTTGGTGGTGAGTTAGTGTTAACAATCATAGAACCGATTGACCTTGGGGGAGACAATGGTGGAATTTCATGCACCAATGAAGGGATTTTTGGCTCCTCTTATTGAGAAGAGATAGTCACTATTTTCTTTTCATTCACCATGTCCTTCCTTTTGAATATAATTACTTTCTTTGGGGGCTAGGAGGTTGGTCTTTCTTCCATTACAGGGGTTTCCCCTTCACCCGTTTCTTCTCCCACAATAGCTTTCCCCTTATCTTGAATTAACCTTTCACCTTTCAATTGCCCAACCACTTACTCAAAATTCTAAAAAACATGAATTTCATCCTTTATGTTGCCAAGAGACAAGAATTGTGGGTCCTTAGATTGCATCTCCATTTCTAATTTATTAAAAGTAATCCATTTCATCTTTCTATCATCTTATTTCTAAAAGTAAAAAATATTCCTTATTACATCCTCTGGAAAATAGAAGTTGTGGGTGAATTTGGAGCTTTTGATTCTTGCTTTTAGACATGCCATGAATCCCTTAGGATCATGGTTTCTTGCTCTCACCCACTTCATCCCAAATGGTTTGAGTACATCAAAAAGATTACTCCATCCTCCTTTCCTCATGACAAAATCATAGTAACAAGTGTATGTAGGGAAAAAGGTTCATTTATTGTGATCCTTCAAATGGTTATTGTAATAACCCTCCTAGTTGCTAGTGGACTCATTAGTTTTATGCTTTGATTTGATACTTTGATACATTGATACTATGATGATACTGGTTGGTGTGATTGGTTAGTTAGACATTTGATGATGCTGTTACTCCTTTTGTGGACATGATTATTTCATATGACATTGTGGTTGGTGATGTTAGTTGATTTTCATATTTATGTTATGATGTGATGATTTAATAGATTATGCCATGAGATGAATTGTTAGTATTAGAAATGTTATTTTTATCAATCATATTATAATTGTTAGGATAGATGCAATGAAGGACAGTGTAGCATCACTCATTGCGAGTGCTCTATTACGCTGCGATTCCTTCTCACAACACAATGCTTTGATTTATATATATATGCACATGTACACAACTTCGTTTGTATGCAGGAATTGCAGGTACATAGTCTTGATTCCACCTGCTTCGGTAGGACAGGGCGAGCACAAATAACCCAACAGTATAAAGTTGAAACAGAGGTGACAATGAAGTTTTCCCGTTCCATGATGTCAGACCGCCTTGTTGTATGGTATTGTATGTTCTGTAGTTGTCATGTTTTGTGGTTGTGTTATGTTGTAAATAATTACTGTTGGTATTTCTTATGTTGTGGTGTTTTCAATTTAAAATTGTTGATTAAAATATTAGAATAAATTATATTTAAATATTTAAATGTTATTTGTTTGAAAAGCCATGTATTTTATTAAGTATTAAATGGTGTGTTGTCAAATGCAAATTAAATTTCCAGGTTGAAGATAATAATAAAATAAATAAAGTTAAATTTTATGCATGAGCAAGTAAGGTTGGCAAAAATGGAGTTTTAAAATAATAATAATAATAATAATAATGAAAAATGGGAAATCATGTGTGGGAGCAGAAAATGGAATCCTAAAAATAGAAAAGGTTGGTTGGGTTGCATGGAGGAGAGGAAAATATAGTGAGTTTTCGAAAATGATTTGAGAGAGGATTCTTTTGCTGAAAAAAAAAAATGGATTGCAGTATTTTAGAATTTTATTTTTGAAAAGAGGGGGAGATTGTGCTGGTAGGGTTTTTGTGTGGAGAATCTATCAACAAAGAAGAGAGAAGAAGAGGAAGAAGAAGCTGAAAACGGAATATTGAGAAAAGGAGCGAGAGCCGTTCGAAGGGCTGGTTGGAGCAAGGACTTCATCACATATCAGCAATCAGGAGTCCATGTTCCAATTAAAATCCCTCTTTGTTTACTTGCTTAAAATTTCAATAAGAAAATCACATTGTTTTGGGTAAAGAAAATAAATTTGAAAAAAATCTAGGTTTTTAAACAGATTAGGAAAATCTGAGTTTTTAAACAAAATAGGGAAAAATCTGGGTATCAAACAAAATAGGGAAAAATCTGGGTTTCGAACAAAATAGGAAAAAAAAATCTGGGTTTTCATGTTTTTGGGAAAAATCGGGTTTCAATTAAAAAGGGAAAAAAATGGGTTTTCATGTTTTTGAAAAAAAAAAAAAACTGGATTTTTATGTATTTGGGAAAAAACTAGGTTTTCAAGTGTTTGGGGAAAAATTTGTTGTTTGAAATAATTGGACAAATCTGTTGTTTTTAAAGTTTTGGAATTTGACATAATATTCCTCTGTATCTTCTACTCTGTTATTCACATATTTAAATTACCCCTTTATATTTGTCTCTGTTAAATACATATATCTCTTCCTCTGTATTTCTTTTACTCTGTTATATTAATATATATATACATGCTTCTGTATATATAAAAGTATTTTTTTTGTAATTTATTTATACTTATATTCTGTGCGTCGGCCGTACGAAATTATTTGCCACTGTGCGTCGGTCGTACGAAATTGTGTTTCGCAGTGTAGAAAGAAATTAAAATTTTGAAATTTTCATTGTTTAAAAAAAAATAATTAAATTGTATTTCAAAAAAAATAAAAATAAAATAAAAAAAAAATTTATAAAGGGTTTGGGGGACGGACTGGCCGCCCCCCGTACCCTGGTGCGGTGGCAGTGACTACCGCACAGCAGTCTAAAGGACTGCGCCGGCAGGGAGCCCTTTTTGATTATTTGCTTTTATTTTGTTTTAGTTTTAAATTTAATGAATCATATTTATAATCCGATTTTAATTTATTTATTATTTTAGTTCAAATTTAATGTATGAAAGTTTATATATATATATGTGTGTGTGTGTGTGTGTGTGTGTGTGTTTAATTTTATGTATAAAATATATGATAAATTATAAGGTATATTTTTACATATGTAATGAATAGAGTTGTAAAATTAAATGATTTCTTTTAATAGAAACGTAATTGCATTTGGAAATAAAATGCTAATAAATTTATTGTAATAAAAATTTAATATATTATTTTCATATATTAACTGATCTTTGCTTTTTATGAAGTTAATATTTGATCATGAGAAAATTGTACTGCTTCTTTTCTTAATTGTTTGAGTAGGTTGATCTGGTGTTTGAGTTCATCAAATTATGTGTAGTTACATTCTATTTTGGTGTTGGCCTTAATGTTGATATGGGAACCCGGTTGTTGGTTTGAAACCTTGTCCAGAGGCTCGTTTATTTTTGAATGTTATTTTCATCTTGAAATTTCTGCTTGGAGTTGAAAACTTATGATTCATGTTAGGAAGGGTTGAACGGTCATTGAGAATTTTTGGGTTCTGAGTTGTTGCGAGAGGGTTAATGCCTCACTTGTTCTTGTTTTGGTATCATGCTTATTCGTTGAGGTTCAACCCTTGTCTTGTTCAATTTTTCTGTTAGGAGTCTTAGGGAGAGTGGCTCTTCGTGGGGGCCGGCGCCTCGGTTAAGAGGAAGTGCACAAGAGAACCCACAGAAGAGTAGTTAAACAAGTGATAATCTAAAAATAGAATTAGGGGGATGGGTAGTAAAACACTCAAGATAATAAAGATTGGATTCCTCTTCTATGCGTTAGGGCTATCATAGACTAATGATAGATTGAGAAGGCCATGGTCGGCAAAGTCATAATCTCGTCTTCATGAGAGGTTATTGGCTCCGCATGAGCTACCCTATGGTGCTGGCGCCTCAAGTAGGAGGAAGAGCTAGGAGATCCATAGATGGGTGCCAGAGCCTCATATTGGAGGAAGAGCCTGGAGATCCCATGAGAGCTATGCGATGACACTCTCCACTCGACTTCCTATTTTCCTTGTTGCTTTGCCTCTGGAAATGTATTTTGGACCTTGGATGTTGTATTAGTTTCCTTAGCTTTGTACTCTTATTGTTGATTTAGACTCTTGTGCTAGTGTTTATGAGTATACTTTGGTGACTTGTTATTGTCATTGCTTGATTTAACTGTATTCTCGGTGTTTGTATTTGAGTTGTACCTTGTTGTCATGGAGTCGGTTTGACAATCATGGTCGAGTTAACTTCATTGGCACCTCTGAGCATGGGGGGTGAGTTATCTTTAATTCACATGGTTGGGTGGAACGTGCTCCGCACCCGTTGGGTTCCCCATCAACATCTTTTGTTCACAGCTTTTCCGCAGTTGGAGTTGCACTAGTGTACACCTTGTAATTCAACATTCATTGTAAATTGTATCATCCCACTTGTTTGGGAATTTCATTGTAATTATTAAATCAAAAGATTGTAATGTAACATTATAACAATGATGTAATAGTTAGGATTCTATGTAATTTTATTTGATGAGACTCATATGATTGTATTATGTGGTATCTTAATATAATTGCTCTTGGTTTATGGAAGCACATTTATTCATGGTTATTATATTATAATTGGTTACATGGTTTATCATTATCTTTTTTTTTCATTTGTGGTTGCAATGTAACCTCGCGTGCCCCAGAGAACTAAGTGAGATAATGTGATGTAATATGTTATGTGATTATGATTAATGTATTGTAAGTTTAATTTAATTTTAAAAAAAATAAAAAATTATTTGCCTTTTTGAGTTCTCTGGGGTTTGCACGGCAGGCGTTACAGTTATCCTCCACATCTCCTAACTACCACATTAATTCTAAGAAGCCAACTCTTAGTTGCACATCTCTTGGCAGTATGTGAGGTTCAACCCTTATGCCATACACCCTTAGAATTGTATAGCTTGGGTAAGGGATAACATCTCCTCAATTATACTCAATATTCATATTAGACCTCCCATCTTTAGGCCTCAAAAAGTCATGCAAAGTTGCAAGGATTCTTGGCATGTTCAAATTCAAAAATCTCCTTAGCTCAGAAGCAAAATGATTCTCAAACACCACAAAACTAGATTTTCTGTCATCCATATCAAGAATTGTGTTCCAACATTGGATAGGTAGATCCATATCACCTTCCTTTTTTTCTAATTTCATATCCTTTCCAAAGTATGTAGCTCCTTTGAATAGAAACATATGCATGAATAAAGAACACCAGTAGAACCTTACCTCATATTCACCTTTCTTCAGTGCAACCAGCCTCTCATGTATCTTTTCAGCTAGGTATGACCCAAATCATAGAGTGTATTGTATGTTGGGTGTTGAATGTGTGCAGCCATATACATTTCAGCCATGGGCATACCTGCAACTGGGTCATAACCTATGATTTGGCATAAGGAATAGAATGCCCTTTGAAAATAGGTCACAAAATAATTGATGGGGAATGGATCGTTATCTGATTGACCTAGAATAATTTTCCCTTGACCTTTAATAGATGCCAAGAAATGTTGTAATACTAAGATTTTGAATGTATGTCTCACCTTCTCATATTCAGACTTGAGTGCTTTTGTATCAACCTTTACCATGTCTTCACTCCACTCAGTCAATTTGAAGATCTCAACAATCTTAGCCCTAGTAACCTTAACCATTTCAATTCCATCATATGTTCTTACAATTTTGGAGATTGGGTCGTAGTTTGCTGTTATTTCCCTCAGTATGTCAACATCCATATAGACATTTGGTACTACCACCTTCCCCATGTCTAATCTCTAGGAGTTTCCAATAAGGATGCCACAATTTCAGTTGCCAATACAAATAGTTAAACTATGCCCACCCAATGTATGGTATTGAGGCATGTTTAATAGTGTATTGTTTATCTATAAGCCCCTCTAAAATTTGTGTTCCTTGGAATAGCACTTGACCCTTGGGTTTATTAGATGTGGAGAGTTTTAATTGCTCACTCAAATCCTGAACTCGAGGTTTGACTACAGGTATAGACCCAGAAGGTTGGTCTTTTGATGCAGACACTTTGACTTTAGGTGACATAGTTATAGGGTTTGTTCAAACTAGGGTTTACTTCTCATCAAATTATTAGCTTGAAACTAGGGTATAGGTTTGATGCATGTCAACAATAGGACTAAACAAACTAATTGTTTGAACTGAACATCAAACCTATAAAGAAATGCAAGCAAACCAAAAACCATACTGATAGAATGGTAGAGCAAGTGAATTTAGAAAATTTTAAGACAATTACAAAGTAGGGTATTGATTTCACTTACTAGTTTATAGTCACTTTGAAAAACCTAATTCTAGTCATTGAACAAGCTTGGATTTTTTTGTGATAACTCCTTAGACGTATTGAATGCTTTAACAATCTACAATTGTGCTTTAAAATGAGTTTTTATGCCTTTAAAGAAGATCAATTTAGTATTTCAGAATCATATATGCCATTACTACTCACTCATGTGAACCATAATGACTCACTTGACCTTAATCTCTACTTTTAATTTTAGTCGTCAATCTTGTAGTGAGATGGCTTGATGAATGGACTAGATGTAGTTAGACAAGTTTGAAAAATTTGAATATAGACTACCATTTCGATCGAACAACCAAAATATGCCATATGGATTTTCCTACAAGTAATCTCGCAGGCTTCACCATCTCCATAAGCTGTGAAAATGGCTGTGTTAACTTCCCTGCTTCGCTATTAGGTTCAACCTGTGTGCATTTTTTAGCAACGGGTAGGTAGGGAGCAACCCAAATTAAATTTGTTGCCTTCAACCTGCGTGCTCTTTACATCTCAAGCCTTCTGCCTTAGTCCATAACCTCTGGACTTGACGAACAACCCATATTAAAACATCTTGTCTACTTTTAAACCATGTGCTTAAAAGATCATTTTAGTAGCATGGGAATTAATGCCTCCTAACCTTATGCCAAAATATTTCCATAATATTTCATACCTCATTATAGTTCAACTAATGATTCAAATCGTCCCAAGTGGCACCTCCCCACTTCCCCATTGAGGGATGGAAGACGATGGTGGGTCCCTTGTGGGATAGCAAGCAATGGTCAAGGTCAACCACATAAAGCTTGATGTTCGTTTCTTTTGAGGGAGGATGCGCCCTGCTGACTTGATGGGACACATGACACCCACCTACTAGCCCATTGAAACATTTTAATTAATATTAAAACAAAACAGTGGAGCGAGGAGTGGTTAGGATTAAGCCAAATGATCGGAAGGCTACAAATAAAGGCCTTAATCTACATGTGCACACAGATAATACTTAAAAAGGGACCCAACTAGGTTGATGAGTGATGGGGGGCATAATTTTAAGACCTAGAGACATTAGACCAATGCTGAAAAATTAAAACTCAAACTTAGGAACATATGTAAATATTAAAAGGCTTGCGACCTGCATAACATGAAGCAATATTTAAATTGATTCGATGGGTAACAATTGGGAACATTAGGCTAAAGGGGCTTGTTAGGCCTTAAAAACACTGGTTGGGAAACCTCAAGAGGTAACCAAGCTCTTCATATGTTTTAGGCTAATGAACAAGGCCAATTGGTGTATTTGAACCTTCTTCTCCTTAGGCTCTACCAGACCTAGGTGGGTGTACCTATGCAAATGAAGCAGACTTAAACTATGTGTTTCCTACTTGAGAAATCTATCCACAATGGCAATTAGGAGTGGAGAGATGCAAGCCTAATTTGGTATAAATTATATAAGCAATATCAAGGTGAAGTTTATTAATATGTTCAGTTAATAGTTATAAGGTTTTGAAAAAAAAATTGATAAAATTAAATGATGAAATGGGTAAGACAAGTGCCTTGTTGGGTAAATGGAGTCAAATGAAGATCTAGAATGTATGACTTGTATTGGTTGTAACTCAAACTATTTGGCACACTTATGTTGGTTTATATCTTGTATAAACGTGCAGGAAAGTGATTGACAAAATCTACTTATGGATCCAACTAACACAACTAGGATACTTATGATTTATCAAAATGATTTTAATCTTTGCTTGAAAGAGCCAATTGAATAAATTACACAGGAACAATAGATGATACCAAATTGGAGACAAAATGGCAATCATAATTATATGGCTCTTCTTACTAATCGAAATAACATTTCTAGATTACTATGATTGATTAGAAGGGTTTTTAATTCTTTTAAAGAAACCAATTAATCACACCACACAAGAACAACAAATGTGTTTTGATAAATTGAATATATCTTTGATCCACCAATTTAAATAGCAAGGAAATATTAAGTTGGAGACAACCAAATAACTGTATATTTTCAACAAAAAATTGATACCAATATGAAGCCACAAAATCAGAGATCTTTCATTGATTTCCTCAAAATTATACTTGCAACATAGTATTTTGAAATGCAAAGATTATAGAAACCTTATGTTGTCTATCTATCCCTATTCGCCTATATCTTCCTATCACTATGTAACTGATTTATATATCAAAACTTTGAAGAGGATGCACCCCTTCGTGAATGTCTTTTTGAAACTAACAATAACTAACAATAATTACAAATGAACAATTAGGCCCTAGCAAGCCATAGATGGACTATGGTAATATGATCTAAATAATCCTGTCTTAAGTGAGTTTCAACATCTTATTTGGTGTTTCTCACAATGATCTCCATAGTTACCATTTTCTCCAAGTGCTCGAATGATTCATCCAATGCTAATTCTTCACTTTTGGCTACTTCCAAGGCTTTGTGCAATATCATATTGCAATCTCTTATCCACTTGTCCTAAACCTTCAACTCTCCATTATCTTTAAACAATCTAGGCACTCCATATTTTGTAGCATTAATTAATCCTTTCACATCTGCTTGGAGTTCCTCATAATAGTCCTTGTGTTTTTTCATTATATCTTCAACATTTGTGGTAGCCCCACTATTAGAAATAGTTGTCTTTTGTATTTCCTAAATTTTTTCTTGTATTCAGTCATTTAACCTTTTGTGTTCCTAAACTGTAGCATGATTATTCGAATGGATTGACCATAACTTATTCATCCAAATCATTAAATAAGCATGTCTTTTTTGAAATGTTGTAGCTATTGTATCAAACCAATCTTTATTTACTTGATCTTGTACATATAATCCTTCACCCTTATCCTTTAATTGTAAACTCTCCCCTTGAGTTAATAGCTTATTAGATTCCTTCAATGTATTTTCAACCATATCCTTCAAGAAATCATTCTCTTTGAGTATCCTCTCATTATTAATTTTGTACATGTCCATTTCCTTAATCAACATCTGGATATGAGCTTTGTTTAACTTAACAACATTGATGTCAATCTCAGCTATAGCCATAGGATTAGCCTCTCTTACTTTTAAGGTCATGACATGGCCAAATTATTTTTTAGTTTCAAAAATTATAGACTTCTTGTGCAAAGGATACAAGGCCCAAATCATGAGAGAACCTTCATCGGGATTATACTTTGATCCCAAAAGACACCTCTGTAACTCCTTTAGGATGAAGCTTATGTGTAGCATTGTTTTTGTTATCTCCTAGAAATGCACCCTATGCAAAGTCATGAAAACTAAGCTTTCTGGAGAAACATGGGATCATTTCAAGGCTGTGGGTCACCTGAAGCTGAAATGAACCTTCGAAGAAGGCTGACTTCCTTTGGTATCAACTAAACTAATGATTCGGTAAAGGGAAAAGGGAGAAGTACATGAATGAAACTAAACTATGGTGATACACCAAGTTGATAATAAATCAAGAAAAGAAAATAAGATGAACATACACTGAGAAGCTAAAAGTTAGTATTTTACTTATTCAACATGACCCCTTTAGACTTATGCACTATTCTTAACAGGTTTTCTCTACATACATATCTTAAGAAGGAAAGATAAATTCATAGGTTTAAGGTATGAATACAGATTTTAGGAAAACATAGTTGAGAACTTGCATAATCTATAGAAATACAAAACTGAGAGTAATACAAAAATTAACACTGGCTTATGAGGTAAACTCTATGTTTTATTCTAGATTCTAGTTGAGTTACAAAACATACATTAGTTGAGAAAGGATTGATAAAAATCACTAACTCTTCAAAGTGTATAGCAAAAACTATTTACAAAAAAGGAAAAAATGCCTTATATATCAAAATGTGTCAGCCCCTTAGGGGTTTACAAAATATCAGTCCTCGAGATAGATCTCTCCTTAGATCTTTTGATTGAATTTAATGCAGCACCCTACGTGTCCATGTCGGTGAAGAGTCATTCCCCAGAGAAGCCTTCAGATCTTTCATAGCTACCACATTCATTTATGATCCTCGTGTCCTCCTTGAACCTCTTCGGCTGAGTGCTTTGAATGCTCTTGAGCTCAGAATAGATACACGTTGCTTTCCATTCTGTTGATGTTCTTCATCCTGGTCAGACTGCCACGGCTCACTTTTAGATCTCTCTGATTGGTCGGGTATACTCCACAAAGATTCTTCAGGTGATCAAAAGCTCCTCCTATAGAATTGCATGTCGGTGAGACACTAATCGTGTCTCCCCAATTAGATTAATTATTCCTATGGTTATCAGCATAGCTTGAAATCGTCGATGAAAGCTCTTAGCGAGGCCAAAAAGTCATGCCGATATCGCCTTTGTGGTCGCCAAGAAAATCACTATCGGGAAGACCCTTTGCCGAACTCATCTCATTGTTGGAGAAGGCTCTACTATTTTGGCAAGACCTCTCACCAAGCTCTAAAACTTTGGGCAAGCCCATCTTATTATCGGCAAGACCCCATTCATTCACCGAGATGTCAAGGCGACTCCTCCATCCTTCGCCGACCATCATCATCTGTCGGCTAGAGCCTCATCCTCTGGAAAGACATTATGTCGAAGGCAATATGTTTTCCTCCCTGCAAATAGCCTTTTGAATGATTGTAGGCAAGACCTTTTGTCTTCGATAAGACTTCCTACCGAAGCCCCCACTGATATGCCGAAGACATCTTCCCTTTCGCCAAGACTCCACTTTATCGGCCAGACCTCACATTGATATGACTTTCCTTGGTGGGACCCCCGGCCTTCGGCGAGACATCATTTGGTCACCGATACTTCATGGCAAAGGCCTTAACTCTTTGCGATGATACTCTTTTTCGCCGAGACCACATGCGGTTGGTGAGACCACATGCCGAAGGCATCCATGCTTTGGAAAAAGCTCATTTCAGTAAAGGAGACTCCCTTTTATCGCTGAGACACCATGTTGAAAAACCCTAACCACTTGGAGATCTCCAAATGAACTTCGGCCAGAGCTTGCTAGGTCGATGAGACATCTCACTGACCTCCTCATCATTCTCCAACTTTGCCTTGACACCTCCCCAAGCCTTTCTTCATTGGAAAGAGTCAATTAGTGTCACCCCAAATGCACTCCACTTTATCAAGCTTTGCATTATTTTTGCCGAGACATTATCAAGTCAGGAAGACTTCATAGCGAGGCTCATTTGTCATAATGACATCTCCTCCTATCGCTAAGACTGCACTGCGTCGACAAGAGATTACCGCGACAGTAGAGAGCTACATCGATGTAAAATGTTAGGGAGACCTCCCCGCATTCAGTAGGACCTATGCCAAATCTCAAACATGTCTTCGATGATACTTTAGGTCTTCGGCAAAACATTGTGTTGATATTACTTTCTCTCGGTGAGGCTTTGGCCAGTTGCTGAGACATCTTGGTGACCTGACCCTCCTTTTGGCTAACCAGGATCCTGTCGGGGTGACCCTCTTCTTTCGGTGAAACCTTGTGGTGAAGCTCCCACCTTTGGGCGATGAGTTTAATTTTTCTTCAGTCGAGGAGACATCACCATCTCAGCAAGACCCCTCGTCGATACTTGCATCCTTTGGCCAAGACAACCTTCTCTGCCGAGACTCAAACTAATCGATAAAACCCTTGACCGAAGATGAATCTCTTGGTGAAGCTCCCTTCACTCAGCGAGAGCCCCCTTAGTCAGCGAGACATCTGAGTGATCTTGGTGACTCTCTTTTTAGAGGGATTTCATGCCAAGCTTGATCTAGGTAGGCCTTCCAACTGTTTTCTTCATGACCTAGCACCAGATGCATGATTTAACCCTTGATGCAAATGATCCACTTGGCCCCTTAGAACTTTTGAAACATAATTTTCCCAACTGACCTAGCCCATAGGTGAAAATTGGGAAAAATTTCTGGTGACCTCAGCTGGATGTTTTCCTACTAAACATAGAAACCAGTAGCCAAAACTCGTCCATTGGGCATGGAGTCATTAGGAGGCTCAGAAAATAAATAAAAATATCAGTTTTGCACATGGCTGCAGCTCACTTGAGACCCACAAGACACAACGGGTTGCCAAAAGAAAAACATAACAAGGGAAAACGAAAGAGAATATTTGCTGTGCCATCACACCACCCAGGAAATAGAAAAAACATCTAAGCTGAAGTGCATAAGCACTTATGGAAACATAAACCTAAAATAATATGTACAATAGAGGAACTCCATCAGACTTGAAAACATGACTTAAGGTGTATCCCATTGACTGGGATAGGGAGCACTTCCCCTTCTGTTGTAGCTAGTTGATAAGCATTGTGCTCCTTATAGTCTCTAATAATGAATGGGCCTATCCACATGTTGTCAAACTTGGTGTGATGGCCTAGCCTACTTTTTAGAACATCCCATTTGAGCACGAGGTCTCCCGCCTTAAAATATTTTGCTGTAGCCCTTTTGTCAAATGTTTTCTTTGTTTGGAGCTGATGATACTCCAAATCCTTCATTGCTTTGTCCCTTAATTCTTTGAGTTCCATGAGCTCTACATATCTCACATACATTGGGTCCTATTCTTCAAACATCTCCAACTGATGTATAATGTCAAGATCTGGGAGCTCCACAGACAAGGGCAATCTTGCCTCTCTTCCATAGACTAACATGTATGGTAAGTTAGCAATAGACCTCTTAGGAGTCACCCTGTCTGCCCATAGTGCATACTTTAATTTGATGTGCCAGGTTCTTTGATTATCCTCCATTGTTCTCTTGATAATCCTGATGAGATTCTTATTTGTGCTTTTAGCTAAGCCATTACCCTAAGGGTAATAATTTGAGGATGTATTCAAATGAATGCCATGTTTAATAGCCCAATCAGTTAGTCTTAATCCCACAAATGCGAGAGCATTATCAAGTATGATAGAGTCGGGAACTCCAAATCTGGTGACTATATCTTCATAGAAGCTCAAAACTAAAGACTCCTTTGCTTCTTTCAAAGCTATTGCTTCTGTCCACCATGTGAAATAGTCTATAGCTATGAGCACCCACTTGTGACCAACACTGGAAGGTGGATTTATTGGCCCAATGAAATCAATGCCCCATCTCATGAAGGGCTGTTCCACTTGAATTGGATGCAGGGGCATAGCAGGCAGCTTTTCCTTTCCTGAAAATAGAGCACATTTGATACACTTTCTTGACCAGGCATATGCATCTTTGAACAAGTTGGGCTAGTAGTAACCAGCTCTCATTATTTTCCAAGCAATAGTTCTTGGGGCAAAGTGACCTCCCACAGCTCCATCATGAAACTCATGAAGCACCTTCTCAATTTGATGACTGTGAATGCATCTTAATAGGATGCCATTCAGATCCCTTTTGAAAAGAACATTGTTTACCAACACATACGGTATGGATTGCAATCTGAAGTATCTTCTTTTGGCTCTGTTCAAACCTAATGGACACTCACCAGTTAGTAAAAATTAGGTCATGTCTTGAACCCAATTAATTGTTCCCACAAGTACATCATCGTGAGAAACCTGAGACTCATTTATATTAGCAAAAATAACATCCTTTTCTAATTCATTTTCACTAATTGACCTTGTAGCAAGCTGTTCACAAAGACCTTTACGTCTAACCAATTTGGTAATCCTGATATCCACATCATATTCCATGACCTTAGTGACCCACCTTGCTCTTTTTCCATTCAAATCTTTGTTCAACAGAAACTCCTTCACACTTGAGTGCACTACCAGAATATGAATCTTATTGTTTGATACTAGAGGATTAAACTTCTTTAGGCTTCTAATCATAGCAAGAACATGTTTCTCAACAAAGGTATACATCTCTTCATAATTAGTAAGTACTTGGCTAAAGAAAGCTATGGGTTGTTCTAAGTTATCACTATTTTTTTGAACCAGCATGGCAGAGATTGAACTACTACTACCAAAATCATACAAAAAGAAGTCTTTGGAGAAATCTGGATTTACCAATGTCAGAGCAGATGCTAAAGCCTCCTTGATTTCTTCAAAACTATGCTTTGCCTCTTTTTTCCAACTAAAAACTGCGTTCTTTTTGAGCATGACAGTCAAAGGCTGTAGCAAATTTGCAACATTAGGAATAAATCTTCTTAGAAAGTTGATTCTCCCTAAAAAGCTCTACAATCCTTTCTTGTGATTGGGCAATGGCAGTTCAAGTATAGCTTTGACTCTTTCCGGATCAATGGTAACTCCATCCTTTGATACTATATGGCCTAACAGTCTACCTTCATGAATTGCAAAAATATTTTTTGTAGGATTGAGGGATATCCCAAACTCCCTGCATTTCTCAAAAACTTTCTTGAGATGTGACAAATGTTCATCTGCAATTTTTGGATATACGGTTATATCATCTAAATAAACCAACAAAATTTTCTGGATTAAACTTTGAAATGCCATGTCCATGGCACGTTGAAAAGTGGAACCAACATTAGATAAACTGAAAGGCATTCTCTTGTAGGCCATAGTGCCCCATTTTGTTGTAAATGTTGTTTTATACTGATCCTCCTCTTTGACAAGAATTTGGTTATAACCAGAATACCTAACGAGAAGAGAAAATCTTTCTGAACCAGCAACAACTTGGAGAATTTGTTCCATAGATGGTAAGGGATAATGATCCTTCAGAGATGCTCTATTAAGATTTCTAAAATCTACACATAGTCTATCTCACCGCTCTTTTTTCTAACCAGAACAAGGTTAGAAATCCATGAAGTGTGTTTAATAGAAAAGATGATACCCCCCTCAACTAGTTTGGTTAGCTCTTTAATCATTAAGGGCTCAAGCTTAGGATTCAAGGGTCTTTGTTTCTATCTAACAGGCTTGACAATAGGTTCTAACTCAATTGTATGTTGTGAAATATGAGGATCAAACCCTCTTAAATCAAAATATTGCCAAGTAAAAACATCATGATATTCTTGGCATAAAACAATGAAAGGCCTCTTATCCTTAGCTAAACAAATTTTACCTAATTTGAGGAGCTTACCTTTAAAGATTTCCACTTCTTCATAATGATCTTCCTTGACTTGAATTCTAACTTTATTCTTCTTAAGCTGATCAGCAGAATTAAATGTGGATTCCAAAGTAACCAACCCTTTGGGAAGTTTATTGTTCTTCAGCTGTATCACTTGATCATCATACTACTGTTTGACTTTTTCCTGGTTTACAATAGAAAATTGATCCTCTTGGAGCAGAAAGGTGACTATCTGTTCATCACTTTCAAAAACCTACCAGTTAATGTTGTTATCAGGAATTGATAGCCTAAAAACCACCTTGACATACTGTTGTATTTTATCTTTTTTCATATCACCTGGGATATCAAAATGTGCTCCAATTTCCACAAGTCTATCAGCATGTTGGTTTTTATTCCTTGGGATAGATACTAAGTTGAAGGCATTAAATTCCTCAATCATATTCCACACTCTATTTCTATAAGACTTTAGTGTGTCATTTTTAGCAACATTGACCGCCCTGACCTGATTGACTATCAATTCACTATCTTCATAGACTCTCAAACAGTCAATTCCTCTTTTCCTTTCCCATTCAAGGCCTTGGATAACTCCATACTTAGCACTATTTTTAGAACATGCAAAAACAAAATGGAAGGATAAAAAGTACTTATCGCCTTGTGGAGAAATCAAAATTGCACCTCCACCTGCCCCATTGTTGCTCCTAGAACCATCAAAGAACATCTCCCAAAGTCCACCTTTCTGTTGCAGCAACTGATCTAGATCCTTCTCAAGATTTGGAATCTCTGTGTCAGGTTCAAGTATGACATAGTTACCCATACCAACATCTTGAATAAGGTCTTCTAGACTGTCTAACACATTTTCAACCACACATTCATGTAGAAGCACATCAGGAACAACTTCTGCTTGAAGTTCTTGAGTGGCGGCCAGCTCACTGTCAATGAAAATGATACAATTTGTGTCTACGACAACAGGAGAAGCATTGATGGGACTTGGGTTATATGGCTCAATGTGATCCTTAGCCAACCTTTCATATTTAATGGTAACTTTGGTTACATATCTTGTTCTAAATAGCATATGTGACCAATCAGCTGACACATAACCACCTATCTTGGCTATAAAGTCTCTTGATAAGCACAAGGAAAAGAAAGGTGGAAGGTCTATGACATAGATGTCTTAGGGAACTAAAAAATTAGGACAAGCATGAAGGGTAACAATCAAATATTTAATGATGCCCAGTGTATTAATAGAGGTACCATCCAATTGGATTACTCCTTTCTCTAAGGGCTGATTCTTTAGCCCAAGCTTGTCCGCAATCTGCTTTGGCATAACAGAGCTACTAGCTCCACTGTCCACCATATAATTATGAACTAACTTGTCACCTATGATCACTAACACGTAAAATGGAGGTGGCTTAACTCCTTTTCCTGTCTCTTTGCTAGACTATTGATTATTTCCTTGGGGATTATTTGTTAACACAACTCTAACTTGGCCTATTGGAGACTCAACTTTATCATACATTTGCAAACTTGACAAGGCTGATTGTAACATGTCTTTTTGACTTGGGATAGCTAATGAGTCCCACAAACATCGTAACATTCATCTTTTTCATGCTATCAAGAATATTCTAGGGCACAACTGGGGTTACTTTATAATGCACCTTTACACCAGCATGATCAGCCTGCAAGTGTGGTTGCTCTTTAACTGGGAGTTGTTGATTCTTTTTCCAAATAGGAGTCGCTTGAGATGTAGATGATTCTACAGTTGCCACCTTTCCTCTATTAGCTACTTGATCAAGCTCAAGTGCTCTCTTCTTCACCCTAGTGTTAGCTGCAACTGAGGAATTATCTACATTCAATCCACATAATTCTTCACCTTGCCAGTTGAGTAGGGTAGCATCATTTGCAAACTGATCTTGGTGTTGTGGAGATGGCTCATTAAGTGCATGCTATTGTGAGCTTGAGGCATTCTGTACCATAAGTGTCTGATTGATAAGTCCATTTGAGTAGGTGGCCTGATTGTGGGGCTAGTTGCAAGGGTAGCACCACTCATAATCGGCTACTAAGTTATTTTGAATAGGAACTAGGTCCTTGACTGCACTAACAAGTGCTAGAGCATAGGCCTAAAAAGGTTTTGTGTTCACATTTTAACTTGGGCCCTGATAATTGCCCTGGTAGGCTTGTCTATTACCTTGATATGCTTGTTGTTGGCCTGGATTCTACTGCTGATAAGGCCTACTATATGATTGCTGCTTCTCTAAGCTTACAAGCTTGTTACCAAAAGACTGCAATAGACTTTTGATTTCCTGTAACTCATTTGGAGAACCTGAAGCAGCATTTTCTTGTGTTACAACAATTGGAATAGGTGGCAGAGAAGCAAAGGGTGGTATCTGTAGAGGAATATTTGCATGGATCTCTGGGAATATAGGCATTGGTGGCCTAGGAGCTAGTTTATTAGCCTGTATTAGGCTATTTTCAGCTCTGATTGCTATTTCAAAAGCATTTGGTAGAGAAACCCCTCTCATTGATTGTATCATAACAGCTATATCGCTGTTAAGAGCCCTCAAAAAGTACAAAAATGCATACTCTGGAGGTGGCCTCACCGTTGCAGGGATTCTATTCCAGGTTCTTTGAAGTCTGAAATTGAAATCATTCATCTGCTCTTGTGGAGCCCCCTTAATTGTAGTTAATTGTTCCAATAGAGACAAGTTATCAAACCTGTCTTGAAATTGTTTATGCAACTTGTCTCCAAATTCCTCCCAAGTTGTGATTGAACTGACTGGTAGGCTCCTATACCATTGCACAACTCTTCCTTTCAATGAAGTAGCTAGCAGTCTCACTGCAAAATCCTCTTGGGTTATGTGATGGACTCTGCATAATGAAGCCACATCTCACATGTGTTCAATCGGGGTAGTTTGGTCTTCCCCTGCAAAAGTTGGTAGACTCTTCAAGGCTACCATTGGGATGTCATTGTGTTGTGCCAAATTCAAGGGGCTTCCTCCATTAAAAGCAACAAAGGGTTGATTCCTTGGAGTGGCCATTAGAGGTGGCTGAGGAGGATTTACTAGATGAAACCAAAGACGAGACAGCAATGTGTGATCCCACAAATGGAGGAGTGGATTGAGTTCTTCTAGAATAGATAATTGCTATTCCTCGCCTTTTTGTTGCTCTACCTTGTCTTCTTGGTGGTGAGAGCTGCAAATATTTAGAGGGAATGAGTTGCTCATTGTCTGAACTCTTCTCATAAACTATAGAAGGCACTAATTTCTAGAGTTCTTCCTCTTTATGGAGTCACAAAGTATGCCAAATGACTTGTATAAAGTCTAGGACTCGCTAGTTCCATACTAAACCAATGGTTCAATCTAAATTTTGTCCCACCGGGCATGCTAGGAACTATTATCTCCTAGAATTGCACCCTATGCAAAGTCATGAAAACTAAGATTTCTGGAGAAACATGGGATCATTTCAAGGCTGTGGGTCACCTAAAGCTAAAATGAACCTCCAGAGAAGGCCGACTTCCTTTGGTATCACCTAAACTAATGATTCGATAAAGGGAAAAGGGAGGAGTACATGAATGAAACTAAACTATGGTGATACAATGATTTGATAATAAATCATGAAAAGAAAACAAGATGAACATACACTGAGAAGCTAAAAGTTAGTATTTTACTTATTCAGCATGACCCCTTCAGACTTATGCACTATTCTTAATAGGATTTCTCTACATACATATCTTAAGAAGGAAAGATGAATTCACAGCTTTAAGGTATGAATACAGATTTTAGGAAAACAAAATTGAGAACTTGAATAATCTAAAGAAATACAGAACTGAGAGTAATACAAACATTAATACTGGCTTCTAAGGTAAACTCTATGTTTTATTCCAGATTCCAGTTGAGTTACAAAACATACATTAGTTGAGAAAGGATTGATAAAAATCACTAACTCTTCAAAATGTATATCAAAAACTGTTTACAAAAAAGGAAAAAGTTCCTTATATATCAAAATGTGTCGGCCCCTTAGGGGTTTACAAAATATTAGTCCTCGATATAGATCTCTCCTTAGATCTTTTGATTGAATTTAATGCAGCACCCTGCGTGTCCATGTCAGTGAAGAGTCATTCCCCGGAGAAGCCTTCAGATCTTTCACAACTACCGCATTCATTTCTGATCCTTGTGTCCTCCTTGAACCTCTTCGGTCGAGCGCTTTGAATGCTCCTGAGCTCAGAATAGATACACATTGCTTTCCATTCCGTTGATGTTCTTCATCCTAGTCAGACTACCATGGCTCACTTTTAGATCTCTCTGATTGGTCAGGTATACTCCACGCAGATTCTTTGGGTGGTCAAAAGCTCCTCCTGTAGAATTGCATGTTGTAAGACACTAATCGTGTCTCCCTGATGCGATTAAATCTTCTTGTGGTTATTAGCATATCTTGAAACCATCGATGAGAGCTCTTAGCGAGCCCAAAAATTCATGTCGATATTGCCTCTATGGTTGCCAAGAAAATTGCTATCGGGAAGACCCTTTGCCGAAGGCAATATCTCTTGGTGAACTCATCTCATTGTTGGAGAAGGCTCCGCTATTTCGGCAAGACCTCTCACTGAGCTTTAAAACTTTGGTTGGGGCCATCTTATTATCGACAAGACCCCATCTGTTCGCCGAGACGTCACGGTGACTTCTCCATCCTTCACCGGCCATCATCTTCTGTCGTCCAAACCTTCATCCTTTGGCAAGACATTATGCCGAAGGCAATATGTTTTCCTCCCCGCCGACATCCTTGTGAATGATTTTTGGTGAGACCTTTGGTCTTCGGTAAGACCTCCTACCGAAGCCGCCACCGATATGCTGCAGACATCTTCCCTTTTGCCAAGACTCCACTCTATCGGTTAGACCTCACATTGATATGACTTTCCTTGGCAAGACCCTCAGCCTTTGGCGAGACATCGTTTGGTCACCGAGACTTCATGGTGAAGGCCTTAACTCTTGGAGATGATACTCTTTTTAGCTGACAACACATGCCGAAGGCATCCATGCTTTGGTGAAAGCTCATTTCAGTCGGGGAGACTCCCTTTTATTGCCGAGACACCATTTTGAAAAACCCTAACTGCTTGGAGAGCTCCAAATCAACTTTAGCCAGAGCTTGCTAGGTCAGTGAGACATCTCACCAACCTCCTCATCATTCTCCAAGTTTTCCTCAACACCTCCTCGAGCCTTTCTTCATTAGCAAGCATCAATTAGTGTCACCCCGAACACACTCCACTTTACCAAGCTTTGCATTCTTTTCTCTGAGACATTATCAAGTCAGGAAGAATTCATAGCGAGGCTCATTTGTGATATCGACATCTCCTCCTGTCACTGAGACTACACCGTGTCAGCAAGAGATTACCGCAATGATGGAGAGCTACACCAATGTAAAATGTTAGGGAGACCTCCCCGCATTCGGTAGGACCTACGACGAAGCTCAAACATCTCTTCGATGAGACTTTAGGTCTTCAGCGAAACACTGTGCTGATATTACTTTCTCTCGGTGAGGCTTTGGCCAGTCGCCGAGACATCTTGGCAACCTAACCCTCCTTTTGGAAAAATTCAGAACATGGGATCCATTTTTAATTGCCATTAGTCCTGAATCAATTCCTTTAAAAATATATGAAGCATAGTCCAATGGCCTGACATTATGGTGTTGAACATCGACAACAATCACCATTGGTAAAATTGACATAAACTCAGGAGCCTCAGTCCCTAACACCCAACACACTGAGAAGTATGTATATTTTAAATAGGGCTCAAATAAGTCGACATGAAAAAGCGGCCCATCATTGTCATCAAATGGAACTAGACTTCCATCTTTCTTGGGCCTATGCAATGGTAATCTCTACCCCCTATAGGTTGTATCTATTCTCCAATATTATTTCACTAAAGCTTCATGTACAATAGCTTCATCACATGTGTCGTTTAGGTCAAAAATTCACAAATTGTAGTTTTGGACACATGCATAAAATGTTTTCCTAGCGAATTGTAGATAGCCTTGAGGTCTGGATTGTAGTGGGTAGCCAGGATTTTTACTAGCTCCACATTTGCAAATACATTAGGGAAAACCATTTTTTCTAGGTTAAAGTTCTAGGGATTCCATACCAACTCAAACCTATCCCTTTGACGATAATCAAACATAAATAGCTCATATCCTCGAATAGGGGTCCATACATCCCCTATATGCCTACACTTTTCCTCAAATCTCTCCACATCTACCCTAAGCTATGCAGAACGCTTGGATTTTGGTCCTGAACTAGGTAGTTGCTCAATGAGATCTTGGTTCAATCTTCTCTCATTTTTTTTTGGCTCATCTTTTGTTAAAATTTCCTATTTCTTACCCCTAGGTTGGCTACCCTCACTCTATTTTTCTACTCCTCGATTTCCCAGAGATTGAACCCTCCATTTTATCTTCTCAAGGTGATAGAATTACAAATATATTTACAAGGAAATCACAAGCTTACTTGAAAATTTTTGGCCGCACTAATTTTTCCGGCCTCTTCCCGCTCTCCCATTCCTTTTGTTGTCAATCTTGAAAATTATCCTTAATTCTTATTGTTTCAATCAAATAATTATCTATACAATGTACATTTGTGTGGCCATTAATGCCAACTCTGAACACGAATGTAATAGGTTTTTTGAATCTCTTAATGTCATATCAAATTATTATATCGGTGAGAATTATTGAAACTTTGGCCAATATATGTATTTGAACCAAGACAAATGTTCATTAGATAGAGATCATCTTTCATGGTTAAGAAGATCAAATAGATTTCCTTCTAATGCTGAATAATTGGTTTTTCATTTGTTTTTAATCCATATCACCTTTGGGAAGAGATTTGTGAAGTCACTTAGATATCAAAGTTTTTTCCAAGTTTCACTTTGATGAAATTTGATCCGTTCTTATTACCATCGGCATGAGAATGAGCATCGCTAAGGAATTTGAAAAGTTACTCTGATGTTATTAGTCTCCTTAATGTATTTCTTTCATTTCCTTCCTCCTTTGTATAAATCAACAAGACTCTCACCGAAATTACTTTCATCGGTGTAACATATGAAGTCAGAAGGAGAAGAAAAACTCTCTCTGATAGCACATGTCTCCCCAATGTGTTTCCATTTGTTTTATTTGTGAGAAAGTGTGTGTTTCTTCTCAATGAGGGTCTATCAGCATGACATGCATGCTCAGGATGACTTAAGGATTTCACTCTAATAGTACTATTCATGCCGATAACCTTTTCGTTGGTGGGATGACATGCTTGTCTTCCCAAATATGTATCCTCTAAAGTTGTTGATCACTGTGATATGGTTGACCTTTTTCTGATATGCAATAAATGCTCAAATTGAGAAGCTATGACTTATGTATCAGAGAGGCATGTACCTAGTCAGGCCGATATGAACCATTTTCTGAGAAGCTCCTATTTAATGATGACTAGAGGGAGTTTTGGTGTGTCAAAAGGCCAAGACTGATGTGATCATTGGTGAATGTGGCATGTGGAATGAGCTATAATAATTTGTGTTTCTCTCTGCACTTAGAAGGTGGCTACCTTGTAGGGTTCATGAATGTTACAAGCTATTGAATGTGTGAAAAAAAATTACAATCCCAACAGTGACTCTATCTAGGGATGTATACCCCCCTGTGGGTATATCAAGAATTTAGATCACTGGAAGAGTAGACCAAGTGGCTTATGATATGGGATCTCAGTGGAAATGAGGGAAAATCAAGAGTGGTGGAAATGATATGTAGTCCTATACTACTGTGAATGGAAAAAAAAATATTTTAAAAAATTATCCAAGAATTGTGCATGCACTGGTAATCCCCGACCTTCACCTATTCTAATATGCATGTAAATGATTTATTCCAAGAGGTTTGTCAAGAATTTTCCATGCATTGGAAATCCTTAATCCTCTATATGTCACTCAAGAAAAGAAATGTTTTAGGAACTACCCATGTACTGGAAATTTTTGGTCTTCTCCTAACATGTTATGGAGATAATATGAATCCTCACCTCTCTTGGCAACAATAAAAAAGTTCCTAACCATAAGGCCTCAAATTTACCATGCTTTCCTTTGTCTTGACTCTTGTCATTCCACATGAGAACTATGCCATCTACTTCAAACTTCATGTTTTTAGCCTTCATGTCATGCAAGTATTTCATTTGTAATTGTTTCTTTCTATCACGTTGTTGAGCTTAGTCGTTGATTTCATCGAGATCCATTAATTCCTCTATCCTCTCCTCCATGAGTTTTGGAACATCCAAATCTTCTTCCAAAATGAACTTGCATACTAGTATTTGATTATGCAAAGGAATTTTGGCTTGAGTTTTGTAAACATGCTCAAAAGGTGATTTACCAATAGCCTTTTTCATAGTAATTATGTTTACCCATAAAGCAAGCCTCAACTTAGAAACTAGGCCTTTTTGTTGTTATCCACCATTCTTCTTATGATCTTCAAGAAAATCTTGTTACTAGATTCAACTTGTTCATTTTCTTGTGGATGGTATGGTGAAGAGTATGAAATTACTATACCATATGATTGGAAAAATCCCTTGAATTCATTTGACCTAAAACACATTCCATTATCAATTACAATCCTTGTTGGAGCTCTAAATCTTGTGATGATGTTCTCCAACAAGAAATTAATTGTCACAACCTTACTAGTTGCTTGCTTGGTGGGTATAGCTTCCACCCATTTTGTGAAGTAATTTGTGGCTACTAATATCCATTTGTGTCCTCCACTAGATTTTTCTATAATTTCCCCTATGAAGTCAATTCCCCACTAGTGAAATGGAGTCTCTACCTACATGGGTCTCAAAGGTAATGCCCCTTGATATTTTATTTTCCCAATTTTTTTTTGACATGCTTCACATTTTATAGTATACTCATGTGCATCATTAAAAACCTTGGACCAATAATACCATACCCTTAGTTTCTTATGAGTAGTAGCTTTTGCTGAGAAATTCCCCCCACAAAATCCTTGATGCATTTACTTCAAGACATGCCTCACTTGATTCTCATCTAAGCACAATAACAAAACACCATCCCTATTCTTCTAGTAGAGATCTCCCTTCATGAATACATATTTTGAGGCCTACAACTTGAGTGTCCTTTTTCTGTTGTCATAAAACCCTTTTGGACATTTGAAATGTTTAAGGTAGTACACAATATCAGTGTTCCATGATGTGTGCTCAATACTAGTGACCATATTTTCCTTATCAACCACATTGCATACTTGGGTAGCTTCCAAATTTGTTTTAGCCATCAATATGGCCAATCCTTGTCCTCTTACAAGGTTAGTAATCTGAAACTCAATATCAAACTCTTGGATCCTATTTATCCATCGGAACCTATACCTTGTTGTTTCACTTTGTACAAATACATCTTTTATAGCATCATTAGGCACATAAGCTATAACCTTTGCTCCCACTAGATATGGTCTAAATGTCTGGACAACTCTTACCAATGTGTAGGATTTTTTCTCCACAATATCATACTTCAATTCTACACTTTGGAGGGATTTGATAATAAGGGAGACTAGCTGCTCATACCCTTCATCGTTCTTTTGGAGCATCACTACAACAACTGTGTGATAGGATGTGAATGAAAAGATCTAGAAAGGTTTGTTGAAATATGGAGATTTCAATACTGGAGCTTCTTTGATTTCTCTTTTTATGGATATGAATGCATCTATAGCCTCAATAGTCCAATCAATCTTTGCACCTTTCTTTATCATCTTTGATATTGGCTTTACTATCTCAACAAAATTTGATATGAATCTTCTTACAAAATTGATTTGTCTAAAAAAGGATTGAATAGCATTAATTGTCTTGGGTATAGGTATCTTGTCAATGGCCTCCACTCTTTTAGATCGATCCTTACTCCCTCCTTAGAGACTATATTTCCAAGTAACTTTCCTTTTGTTACTGTAAAATGACACTTTTTTGGATTGAGGGAGATTCCATATTCCAATGCCTTCAAAAATATTTTTTCAAGGTGAGCCACATGATCCTCTTCCCTTTTGGAATATGCAGTTAAATCATCTTGGTAGATTACCATTATCACATTAATAAGGTCAGCAAAAGCAATATCCATGGCCCTTTGGAATGTTGCACCAACATTTGTGAGTCTAAATGGCATCCTGACATAAACATATGTTCCCCATGGTGTAGTGAAGGTTTTCTTGTATTGTTTTGATTCTTTAACCTTCACTTGGTTATAGCTTGAAAATTCATCCATCATGGACAGTAACTCACAACCTGTAACCCTTTGTAGCATAGCCTCCATGTTTGGAAGTAGGTAATTATCTATGAGAGAAGATACATTCAGGTTCTGAAAGTCTACACAAAGCCTTATATCTCCATTTTCCTTTATGACCGGTACTAGATTAGATACCCAAGATGAATGTCTAATTGGCTTGATAATACCCCCTTCCCTAAGCTTTATAATCTCTTCATGCATTTTAGGCTCCAAAGTTGCGTTGATGGGTCTTTTTTTTTGCTTGAATAGTTTTGTATTTGGTTTTAATGGAATCTCATGTTGGAACAACTCTTCTCTATATGCTTTAACATCCTCATAAGACCATGCAAAAACATGTTTGTATTTCCTTAACAGTTCAATCGACATTTTTCTAATTGTTGGACTTAATTTCTTTCCAATGTATACCCTTTTTGGTAACAACTCAATCCCTAAGTTAATTTCTTCAACATCATCTCTTTTTACTAGTGTTTGTTTTGTGAGAGCATGATCGTTTCCATCAAACACCCTTTCTAGTGTCACAAGTCCTTTAGGAAGTTTTTTGGTTTTGAGTTGTAGAACTTCTTTTCCAAACACAATTTGTTTACCATCTACTTCTTCCACAAATGCATTAAAATCAATCTCCTAGGCTTCATACTGATCTATGCAATATAGAAACTTGATCAAATTAGTGTCATCATTGAAAACTTGCCAACAATAAATATTATTAGGGATGGTAGGTCTTTTTTTGAATTCAATATGTGAAATCCTAGCCAAAGTGATATCATCTCTTTTCATAGCTACATTAGCCAGAAAGTCTGCCATTTAGTTCTTAGATCTATCTAACCACTCAATAGAGAAAGCATCAAATAGTTCAATGGTATCCCATGCAACGTTCTTATATTGTTTTAGCCTTTAGTTTTTTGTAGTATATTTTGATCTTACTTGTGAAATGATCAACTTAGAGTCTCCAAAGACTGTTAATAACTTGATTTTGTGTTTGACAACCATATTAATTTTAATCAATAGGTCTTCATACTCTACTATGTTATTTGTACATTCAAATGTCAGCAAGAATGAATATTTGAATGTAGTGCCTTCGAGTGAAATGAAAACCACTCCTACCCCATTTCGCTCTTTACTGCATGCTCCATCAAAATACATTTACCACACACCATGCTCATTCTTGGAAACATGCTTATCAATTAGATCATTATTTACTAATTCAGGCTAGGAAGGCTCTATTCTGAAACTTCCTAAATCCACATCACAAAAGTAGTTCAATTGATTTTGAGCAACATATTCCATAACCTGATTCACCCTTGGCTCTCTATACAGCTTGACTTCTTCACCATTTACTGGTATTGTGGCATAAGACAAGTCAAATTGTACATTTCCACCAACTATTGCAGTCCATTATCTTGACAAGAGCATCCCAAAATGTGGAGGTGTATCAATTGCAGTTATGTCAATATTATAAGTTTCTTGTGGATAAGCAACCAACTTCACTTCTACGCATTTCATAATTCCTACCACTGGGATAGGCCTGCTAGCCATAGTGTAGTATTTACCACCAGTTGTGTCTACCCACATTCCAAGCTGTTTCATGACCCCTACTGGCATGATGTTGATAGCAACAGCTAAATCTTCCATACAATTTCTCACCAACTTGTTACTTATGAGTAGCGTAGTAAATAATGGATGAATTTGCGGAGGATTCACCAATGTATTACCAAGACAAACTTCAGGAACCTTTACTTGTCCCTGCTTGCTATTACTAATCTTGGTGGTCTCTTTATTCTCAAAGTTTGTATTTCTATTAGTTCCATTAGATATTAATTGAATAGAACTATCCCTATATTCCTTTATTTTCATCATTTCTAATAATGGCATATCTTTACTTGGGATAAGGCCTGTGTGAAATTGAAAGAGGTATTTTCAATTTTGGTTATCTTCTTTTGTTCCAGTCAATCTCCTTTGTTCTCCTCTTTTTCTCTTTTGTTTGTTTCATCAAACTTTTTCTTGTCTCTGGGTGGTCTCTTATTTTCTTCTTTGGGGGTATGTTTTTGTTCACTTCAATTTAGTTCCTTATTCCCCATCCTTTTTGGTTTTTCTTGTGCTACTTCTTTTTCTTTCACAAATGCTCCTCTTGGAGCACCCTCATCTATTTTTATTGTTTTGTTTCTAAGCCTATAGTTACTTTTCACTTTCTCTACTGCAGGAATAGTTAATTCTTTTGTCTTTTCCTCTGTAGGCCTCCTTATTTTATATTTACTTGACTGAGATGGTGTATTAGGAGGATATGATTTGTCATTGCTTTCATCATAATCAGAAAAGATTTGTTGTTATGCTATATGAATATTGAACCTTTGGTTATCAACATCATACTCGTAACCTTCTTCTTTTGAAGATGAATATCCCTACTCAAATGGATGGAGAGTGTGAGATGTTAAATATATTGTATGATCCTCTTTTATTCATTGTCCATTGGTATTTCTTCTTCATGTATTGACTGAGCTACAACACAATGATTAGGGGAATGTGGTAGTTTGTAGACTTGACACCAAGGATTATTGTTGACCATGTATGCTCCTCTCTTCTTTAACGGATCAAGAGTCTCCTTATTCTTAGGCCTGTCAATTATGGGATTTCCATCCTTCTAGTTTGTGTTGTATGGCATATCATGCAACTTTGGTCTTTCATTTCTATATGTATTCTCTTGTCTATTTTGAGGATTGTTAAAACTTTGGGGAACCCTAGGATTATCTCTCTTACCAATCATTCTGGCAGCCTTTCTATTGTTCTCAATAGTCAATGCCATTTTTTGTGCTTCAATTAGACTCCTAGGGCACTTATTTCTAAGCTCATGTCCTATCTTCGGATCAAAGGCTTTTAGGTAAATGCTTAAGGTTGTAGGGTTAGTTAGTTAGGACCCAGGTGATATCTTATTGTGCAATTTAGAGAACCTTTGGTTGAAGTCATAAACTGACTCATTAAATTTTTTTGGATACATATAAATTCATGCAAGGAAAAATCAGGTGCACACTGATTACCATATTGCTCCAAAAATTGATCTTGGAATTCTAATATAGAATTAATTGAACCATTAGGTAGGCCATTGAACCAATCCCTCACCTCTTCTATTAGAGACATGATGAATAATATCATATTAACATCCTCATACTTCATACCACTATCTTGAACAAAGGCATTAAAATTTTTGATATGTTCTTCTGCTAATATCACATTATTCCCAGTGAACTTGGGAACCATATTTCTCCAATTACTATCCATTGGGAATGGGTACAATTGATACCTTGTTAGATCAAATTTTCTACATGGGTTTGTAGGATTTTGTGGAGGCAAGTTCAGGGGTAGCGGATTAGGGTAATACTGATACCCATATTGAGTTTGATGATAAGCATTTTGTTGGAGGTGTTGTTGGGAGTACATATTTTGGTGGGGCACATGTTTCTAATATTGTGGGGCATATTTCTAACTTGGTGGTGGATAATTCTGGGGAATATTACCATATTTTGGGGGATGGGGCCTTGGTGGCACATTTTGTTGAGTGTGTTGTTGTGGTTTACCCCTAGTATTATGTGGAAATCTAGGAACACCAGTAGCCTGAGATGAACCTACATTAACACCTTGCTTGTGTGGAGGTAGATACTTAGGTGGTTTTGATGCCTATATATTTAATTGAGCCAATTGTTGATTCATCGCCTGACTTTCTTGTATCATCTTTTTCCTCCTTCTAAGTTCTTTCCTTTTCCATTCAAGATGTAATTAAATCTCTTGGTTGGTCATACTATTAAAATAAATATAGTTTGATTAGTCGGACCCTCTTTGTTTTCTTCTCCCCTATTGTGATGAGAATCCCATATCATATTCCTCTTGTCTTTGCTTCCTTTCTTCTTCATCCTGGGCATATAACTCCTTTTCCTTTTAGGGGTCTAGTTCAAGATTGAGGATACCCTCACTTATATTGTTTCTCTCAGGTGTTGAGAGGTTTTCACCATTAATATGAAAAGGGGAAGTATAAGTTGTGAAAGGTTGTTCTATTGAATTCACATTATCTTTTGGTTGTTTGGATAACTTTTCACCTTTATTCGTGTTATTCTTCTCACCGGGGGATCCATGCTTGTCTATCCACCTGGTATTGGTTTTCTTGGGACTCCCCTATTGCAAAGATCTTCTTCCATTCATGTTTGATGATATGGTTATTCTTTGACATTTTTTGTCTATCCTTTATGATTTGATGCTTACTTTATCACTCATAAAATCTCTTTAGAGTTGCTACCTACTATTCATTAGTAGGAAAATAAGTTTCTTCCCAACAGAGTGCTTACCTTCTTGATATTTGAATCGACTCTATAATGGAAGGCTTGGGTTCAGAATTGGCTCCCCAACAGAGTCACCAGTCTGCTAGGTCTCAAAAATGCTAGTTAGAAAACCCCAAGAGGTTGCCAAGCTCTTGGTATGTTTTAGGATAACGAACAAGGCTAATTGGTGTATTTGAACCTTCTTCTCAGGCTCTACTTGACCTAAGTGGGTGTACCTATGCAAATGAATCATACTTAAACTATGTGTTTCCTACTTGAGCAATCTATCCATAATGGAAATTAGGAGTGGAGAGATGCAAGCCTAATTTGGTATAAATTGTATAAGCAATATCAAGGTGAAGTTTATTAATATGTTCAGTTAACAGATATAAGGTTTTGAATTTTTTTGTTGATGAAATTAAATGATGAAATGGGTAAGACCAATGCCTTGTTTGGTAAATGGAGTCAAATGAAGATCTAGAATGTATGAATTGTATTGGTTGTAAGTCAAACCATTTGGCACACTTAGGTTGGTTTATATCTTGTATAAACGTGTAGGAAAGTGATTGACAAACTCTACTTATGTATCCAACTGACACAACTAGGTTACTTATGATTTATCAAAAAGATTCTAATCTTTGATTGAAAGAAACAATTGAATAAATCACACAGCAACAACAGATGATACCAAATTGCAGATCAAATGGCAATCTTAATTATATGGTTCTTCTTACTAATCCAAATAACATTTCCAGATTATTGTGATTGATTACAAGGGTTTTTTAATTCTTTTCAAGAAACCAATTAATCACACAACATAAGAACAACAAATGAGTTATGATAAATTGAATATATCTTTGATACACCAATTAAAATAACAAGGAAATATTAAGTTGGAGACAACCAAATAATTGCATATTTTCAACGAACAATTGATACCAATATGAAGCCAAAAAATCAGAGATCTCTCATTGATTTCCTCAAAATTATACTTGTAACATAGTCTTTTGAAATGAAAACATTATGGAAGCCTTTTGTTTTCTATCTGTCCCTATTCCCCTATATCTTCCTATCGCTATGTAACTGATTTATATATCAAAACTTTGAAGAGGACACACCTCTTCATGAATGTCTTTTGAAACTAACAATAACTAACAATAATTAAACATGAACAATTAGGATCTAGCAAGCCACATATGGACTTTGGTAATATGATCTAAATGATCCTATCTTAAGTGAGTTTCAACATCTTCTATGGCATTTCTTACAGTGATCTCCATAGTTACCATTTTCTCCAAGTGCTCGAATGATTCATCCAGTGTTGATTCTTCACTTTTGGCTACTTCCAAGGCTTTGTGCAATATCATCTTGCAGTATCTTATCCACTTGTCCTAACCCTTCAACTCTCCATTATCTTCTACCAATGTAGGGACTCCATGTTTTTAGCATTAATTAATCCTTTCACATCTGCTTGGACTTCCTCATAATAGTCCTTGTGTTTTTTCATTATTTCTTCTGTATTTGTGGTAGCCTCACTATTAGAAACACCTATCTTTTTCATTTCCTAAATTTTCTCCCATATTCGGTCATTTAACCTTTTGTGTTCTTGAATTGTAGCATGATTCTTGGAATGGATTGACCATAGCTTATTCATCCAAATCATTAAATAAGCATTTCTTTTGTGAAATGTTGTAGAGATTTTATCAAACCTCGCTTTATTTACTTGATCATGTACATATGATCCTTCACCCTTATCCTTTAATTGTGAACTCTCCCCTTGAGTTAATAGCTTAGTAGATTCCTTCAATGTATTTTTAATCATATCTTTCAAGAAATCATTCTCTTTGAGTATCCTCTCATTATTCATTTTGTACATGTCCTTTTCCTTAATCAATATCTAGATCTGAGCTTTGTTTAACTTAGCAACATTGATGCGAATCTTAGCTATAGCCACAAGATCAACCTCTCCTACTTTTAAGCTCATGATATGGCCAAATGATTTTTTAGTTTCAATTATTAGAGACTTCTTGTGCGGTGGATATAGGGACAAGATCATGAGAGAACCTTCATCAGGATTATACGTTGATCCCGTATACACCTTTGTAACTCCTTCAGGACTAAGCTTATGTGTAACACTGTTATCTTGCAAGAAGATGTCAAAAACAAGAGAAAAATTTAGGTCTAAACCTTGAAATATCATTACACCAGACTAATCCAATAATTTCCTTCCTCACTCTAGAGTCATATCCTTCATCTCATTTTCTACAGTTAACTTCAAAGTATTCAAGAATTGATCCTCATTGTTTGGTGTTATGTTTGCAACAGACTCTCTTATTGACTTCCCTTTCTATTTGTACAAGAATGATCTAAATTCTAGGGACTTTATAAACTCATCATAAAAAAAAGGATCTATAATCCAACTTCCTTGTGTTTGTATCAAAGCATTCTTCAATTTATTGCTCTCTAAGGGGAGACTTATAATCCTCAATCCTTAATTTGGAAATTTTATTAGTTGGGCCCTAAGATTCTTTATCATCAGATCACTCCTCGACAGAGGATAATAGATCTGCTTCTTGCATTTCTTTTATCCTTTGTTTTACACGCATGTTATATTCATCAATAGCCCTTTTAGCTTCCCTCTCGTCCGTTTTCCTAATCAAGTCATCATATGGATAGGGTATAAGATCATAACCACCCAAGTTCACCTTTTTTTGGAAAATTCAATGTATCCTTCTAGATCAAACTCTTTCCTTGGTGGAGCCCTTTTCAAATTAAAATGAAATATTTTATCCAAAATCAAGTCATATCCCTCTTTTGACATTACAATGAAATCTTTGAAGCACAAAGTGCTTGGCATGAATGCCTACTTCCCAAAGGCAATTAGATTCATGAAAATTTAGTAGTCCATCTATCTAACAATCTCCAAGTAAGCAGTTCTATCAAGTACCATCCTTGGAAAAATAAATGGTGTATCCTCAAAACCATAAACTATGATCATGGTGGCATCCAAAAAATAGTACAAATCACCCCAATTAAGACCAATAGGTACATGCCCATTGAAATCCCTAGGCCTAAGGAACCTTTTAATTTCATCAGATAATGAGTGATCAAAAGGATAGTTGAAAAAGTTGTACAATGTTTTGACAAAATGCTCCTCAAAATGAAAATAACTGTAAGTAAAAAATCTACTATCCCAAATAGCAGTCCATAACTATATTGGCAGTGGTTTACCCTCTTTGTCAAATTGTGCAATCCTTAATTCCTCCAGCCACATCCCTATTTCTTAAGCGAAATACATTATTATATGCATGTAAATAGAATAATACCTAAAACGTAGAATAGGGGATCCATTTTTAATTTCCATTAGTCCCAAATCAATTCCTTTGAAATTATATGAAGCATAGTCTAATGGCCTGGTATTATGGTATTGAACATCGTCAACAATCACCATTGGTACAATTGACATAAAATTAGGAGCCTTAGTCCCTAACACATAACACACTGAGAAGTATGTGTATTTTAAATAGGGCTCAAATAAGTCAACATGAAAAGGGGTCCCATCATTGTCATCAAGTGGAACTAGACTTCCATCTTCTTGGGCCTATGCAATGGTAATATTCACCCTCTATAGGTTGTATCCATTCTCCAATATTCTTTCTCTAAAGCTTCATGTACAATAGCTTCATCACATGTGTCATTTAGGTCAAAAAATTCACAAATTTTAGTTTTGGAGACATGTATAAAAGGTTTTCCTAGCGAATTGTAGGTAGCCTTGAGGTTTGGATTGTAGTGGGTAGCCAAAATTTTTACTAGTTCCACATTTGCAAATACATTAGGGACAACCAATTTTTCTAGGTTAAAGTTCTAGGGATTGCATACCTGCTCAAACCTATCCCTTTGATGATAATCAAACATAAGTAGCTCATATCCTCGAATAGGGGTCCATACATCCCCTATATGCTTCCACTTGTCCTCAAATATCTGCACATCTACCCTAAGCTGTGCAAAATTCTTGGAATTTTGTCCTAAACTAGGTAGTCGCTCAATGAGATCTTGGTTCAATCTTCTCTCATTTGTTTTTGGCTCATCTCTTATTTCAATTTTCTATTTCTTACCCCTACGCTAGCTACCCTCACTTTGTTGTTTTCTACTCTTCAATTTCCCAGAGCTTGAACCCTCCATTTTATCTTCTCAAGGTGACAAAATTGCAAATATAATTACAAGGAAATCACAAGCTTACTTGAAAATTTTTGGCTGCACTAATTTTTCCGGCATCTACCCGCTTTCCTATTCCTTTCACTATCAATCCTAAAAATTCTCCTTAATTATTCATCTTTCAATCAGAGAATTATATATACAATGTACATCTGCGTGACCATTAATGTCTTGCTTTAAACACAAATGTAACATGTTTTTTGAATCTCTCAATGTCAGATCGAATGATTATATCAGTGAGACTTATTGAAACTCTAGTTGATATATGTATGTGAACCAAGCTGAACTTTCATTAGATAGAGATCATCTTTCATGGTCAGGAAGATCAAATAGTTTTCCTATCGATGCTAAATAATTGGTTTTTTATTTATTTATAATCCATATCACCTTTCGGAAGAGATTTGAGAAGTCACTTAGATATCAAAGTTGTCACCAAGTGTCACTTCAATAAACTTTGATCCATTCATATTACCATCGACATGAGAATGAGCATCGCTAAGGGATTTGAAAAGTTAATCTGTTGTTATTAGTCTCCTTGATGTATTTCCTTCATTTCCTTCCTCCTTTGGATAAATCAGCAAGACTCTTGTTGAAATTATTTTCATTAGTGTAACAAATGAAGTTGAAAGGAGAAGAAAAACTCACTCTGATAGCACATGTCTCCCTGATGTGTTTCGATTTGTTTTATTGGTGAGACAATGTGATTTTCTTATCGGTGAGGGTCTATCGACATGACATGCATGCTGGGGATGACTTGAGGATTTCACTTTGATAGTACTATTCTTGTCGATAACCTTTTCGTCGGTGGGATGACAAGCCTTGTCTTCCCGAATATGTACCCTTTAAAGTTGTTGATCGCTGTGATATGGTTGACCTTTTTTTGATATGCAAGAAATGCTCAAATTGAGAAGCTATGACTTATGGATCAGAGAGACATGTACCTAGTCAGGCCGATATGAACCGTTTGCTTAGAAGCTCTTACTCAATTATGACCAGAGGGAATTTTTGATATAGGAGCATCTAGTGGTGTAAGGGAAATCTTGCATCACCCAAAAATATGCATTCCATTTATGTTTCCTTTTGTTTTCCTTTTGTAGATGTCTTTGCATTTTTGGATACCCTTTTCATCATAATGTAAATTTCCACTTTCCATTTTGCTTTTCTACTTTTTCTGGTCAATTTTTATTTTTAGCAGGTATTGGAATTTGAAGGTGTTTGGGGACAAAAATTATATGGGTGGATTTAGAACAAAAAAATAAGAAGATTGGAAAAAGAATCAAGCCAAGAGCATTCCTGGTTTGAAAGATATTACAATTTCAGTCTCCTAGAAAAACACCTGAAAACCTTCCAGATCAGGTTTGAGGCATAAACAGCCCCAAAATAGCTTGAAAACTTTCCAAAATTGGCGTAGCTGATTTTGAATGCATTCTTAACTTTGATACTTTTCCGACGGTTCAAACAGTTCAAAAAATAGAGTCTCAGATCAAAATTTATGGCTCCCAGAAGTTGGTACACTTTCAAAATGTGCTAATTTTTGAATGATGTTTTAATTTTTGAATTGCAAATTGTAATTTGTGGCACCAAACCACCAAAATATGATAATTGAATTTTTTTTGGCTCCAAAATGAAAAAGGAGCTATTTACGGGGGGGATTTTCTAATTTTTGTAGCTTTTTGGGGAAAAGAGTTTGCATGCTGCGAATGGGGGATTCTATAGTTTTTTGAAAGTTTTGTAGCTTGCATGTATTGCAGAGCTTGAGGATTTTTGATCCTCTACATGTAATAAGTTCCATTCTAAATAATAATAAAATTTCTCTGGTTGTTTGCATCATTTTTTGTGTCTTAGTTTTTCTCCCTCGTCATTTTTGGATTGTCAAAAGGCCAATACTGATGTGATCATTGGTGAATGTGGTATGTGGAATGGGTCATAACAATTTGTGTCACTCTCTGCACTTAGAATGTGGCTACCTTGTGGGCTTCATGAATGTAAGCTATTGAAAGTGTGAAAATATTTTTACTATCCCAATAGGGCTAGTGAGTTAATGGATTGAATGGCATAAGATATGACTTAAGAGACCTAGAGTGGGTAATCACAAGTCAACAATGAATTAGAATGCTTGCAAAAGGATTAACACTTAGGGTTTTTAGAGGGTTTAAGGCATACACATAAACGCTAGAACATGAGATTTCTAAAACCCTAAGCCTTAAGACACATTCCAAACCAAGACAATAGCTAGATGTTGCAACAATTACCAATGGAACATAAAAAATTTGAGGTGTTCCACCATTGTCATGTCATCAATAACTACCATAAACAAAATACGAACAAAATACTTTATTCAGGAAGCACAAGATACATAACTTGAGGATATAACATTAACATACTAACTTACAGATCACTTCAACACATAAAATTGGAACTAATAAATGACACAGATATTGATAACATATTCACCAAGCTGCAAGAGTATAGACATCAATGCAAAGAAATGTGGAGCATTTATTAGACTATTCCAAACAACGAACAACACTACTAACATTTTTCAATTCATATAAACCTCCCTGACAACACTGGTGACCTAAAAAGATAGGAGTGTAACATCCACAAAACACTAACTTTGAATCCCAAACCATGAAACAATATCTTGAATAGTGGAGGAATGTGAAGCATTCTCTCAAGTAGACTTCAATGTAGCTTCCAAGAATAGAATCACTCAAGCAACTTGTGGAGGTCAAAAAAATATTTTAGAAATAAATGCTTCATTAGGAACATCAATAGAGAGCATAAGACATATTTTAGACATTCAACAACATCTCTCCACTATCATCAATACTTCTAATGCTTCTAATCCTCATCTTAATATATAATTATGAAACCAAATCTACTAAAAGAAACTATGCCAATACTTATTTGAATACTATCATACTAGGCATGAAATCCAATCATGAACTTTGGAAAAAATATTAGATAAGGCATGACATCTAAACATGAAATTTAGTAAGGAATGACATCCAACCATGAACTTAAATGAGGCATGACATCCAATCATGAAATTCAACAAACATTAGATAAGGCATGAGATCTAACCATGAACTTTAGCAAGGTATGATATCCAATCACGAACTTCAACAAGCATCTCCATATAACAATGTTGAATAAACCTAAATGTTGTCAAAAATGACAACAAATGCCAAGAAAGAATCACTACAATAATCTTCCTTACTTCTCAAGTGCTAACATCAAACTCATCAATAACAACCATTTTCAAACATAGAACAATCTTCATCAAGTGTTAACATAAAAAAATACCATCAATCTCACAAAAATATGACAAACAACCAGTGTTGACATCAATGAAAACCATTTCCAACCATGTTACACAATTCACCTCAAGTGTTAACATCAATGACAACAACTGCCAACAATCTCCCCCTTTGGCATTGATGGCAACACACCTACTCACTCTCCCCTTTTGACATCAAGGAAAAAGGGAAACAAATATCTACATATAGAGGCCAAAAAAATATTCTTTAACTTCAAGACACATAAGCAAAGATATTCATATGGAAATAGCAACACAAAAATTCATACTAGCTCCCCTAAGAAGCACATTCTCTCTTTTCTCCCCATTTGATGTACATACATCCATTCTTGAAGTAGCTAATAGGCTCCCCCTATCAAAAACATCCATTACTAGCTCCCCTTGAGAAGAATCCACCATCAATTCAGGGATAAATATATATCTTGAGTTACTCTCCTTGGAAAGATGCACCATAAATGCATCTTAGTTAGAATGAGGGGCAATAACCCCTAGCTTCTACTAGATATACTCAAAATTATTCTTTGAAAGTTACTTTTTGAAGATATTTTCAATTTGATCCTTGGTAGGAACATATTGCATTCTGACTTTATGCTCTACAACATTCTCTCTCAAAAAGTGATACTGGATAGAGATGTGTTTATTCCTTGAATGCATTATTGGATTCTCAGAAATATTAATTACACTTGTATTTTCACACAATATAGGAATAGGTTCATCATAAAGAACCTTCACATCCTTCAAAGTTTGCTTCATCCAAAGCACATGGGTGCATCAAGATGCTAGAACAATGCATTACACTTCTGTTGTGGATAAAGACACTGAGTCTTTCTTTTTATGAATCAAGATTCCAATATATCTCCCAAAATTTTTTTACTTCCACTAGTACTTCTCTAGTCATCCACACAACCTACCCAATCAGCATTAGTATAGACATTGAGAGAAATTTTATTGTCCTTTTAATACCACATGTCATAATGTTTCCTTCAAATATCTGAATATTATTTTCATAGATTTTTCATGAGATTACTTAATATTGGCTTGAAAATTGGCAACCAAACATCAATCTTGAAACACACCGAGACATGTAGAATGTCCACATAGGATCATATAGTTAAACTTATATATACACCAACCACCACAAGTACCCAAACATACATTTTGAAGATTATATAGGTATGTGAAACTATCTTTAGTGCACTACCATTTTAAATTATATGTATAGACCTTCAAAACATCTAATACAATAATGTAGCATGTATTTAGCATCCCTAAACATGTCCACAAAACTACATGAACAATATTATTTTCCCGAGGCATGTAGAGCATTCCAACAAGCCATCATCATCACTTTATTCTGCTAGAGCACAAACTATAACACTATCACTTACAACTTTAACTTCAAAAGGTGTAAAGCCCTAAAAATTTGGATATAACACCTTCACCCCCTAACCAACTTATCTTTTAAACTGCGAGACAAAATATTTCTTTGTGAAGAGGTACAAACCAAAATACCATGACTCTGCCTTAGAGCATACATTGTAAATACCTTGGAAAACATCTAAAACTCATCTTCAAGTTTGGTACACCAAACTAGGATAATATAAATTAGAAAATGTGTACCTACCTCCACACATCTTTTACTTGCATTGGAACCTTTATCAAAAGATTCATTCTTACACAACAAATATGTACACCAAAAGGTTTGATACAACTCCTCTTCAATTTTGAGGTCTTAAACATCTTACTCTATTTAGGGCGACTAAAAACTTTTGCAAATAAAATATCCCCCTAAGATAATGCTCTATCTTTTCAATTACCAAAAGACTCATCTATACCATGTTGAGGTACAGATTCATCCTTTACTTCACTTTCTTCCTTCTTCCATACTTTGTTCATTTCCTTTTTTTTTTATTAGTGTCAATATTCTTTTGTAGAGAAAAAGGTCGTGCATTCTTTCAGTTATAGAACCTTACAATGTGTATTGGCTTATTGCAATTGTAACAGATGATAATTACTTGCAAAGCATTATAACTTCTTTTCACATTAGATCTAAAATCAATAGCCCTATGACCAAACATGTTACATGTGTAGCAGTAACCATAGAAGGATTGAGAAGTCATAGCATTACTATTCCTCATCATTTTAATTTTGCATTCATTAGCCTTATGACCAAATTTATTGTAAGCATAATACTAGCCATGAAATGATTGAGAGTTCAAATAATTGTACCTTTGAGGCCTAAATGAGTTCTAACTCATCTTGCTTCTACACTTAGCTTCCTTATGACCAAATGTATTGCAAGAATATAAGTTACCTTTGATGGGAGCAATTTTCTTAGGGGCGGGGATTCTAAAGTTCCTTTCTTTTTTGGGATGGGAATGAATCCTCCTTCTTTCTTGTTGTCCTGATTTTTTTTTTGCATCTCTAGAGAATATATCCTTAGTTTTTCAATGAAGGACAAATCTCCTCCCTTGTTTCAAGCATTCCTTCTACTTTGAAGTTACCATACAAGTTTGTAGATGCATTGTTCATAGGACTTTTCCCTTTTTCAAAACCAAGTTAGGATTTCTCTTTAGATGG
Source organism: Sequoia sempervirens (assembly GCA_007258455.2). NCBI lineage: Eukaryota > Viridiplantae > Streptophyta > Pinopsida > Cupressales > Cupressaceae > Sequoia > Sequoia sempervirens. The sequence continues at coordinate 73,007 of VDFB02193159.1, forward strand.
ATTTTTAGAGTTAATTAGCTCATCAAGAACTATAAAACCTCCTCCCACTTTCATACCCTTGTTAATTTTCTCTTTCTCTTTTTCAATTCTTTTCTCAGAGATACAATCTCATTCTCAAGCTTTAAATATTCAATAGTTTTATCATTGAGCTTGGTATTCAAGAAATCCTCAATCCTCTTTTCTTCTTCAACTTTTAATTTTAAAATTGATCACATCTTGAAATTCTTTGATTTTAGTCTCACATCCATTTCCTCCTATTTGAGCTTTTAGTTTCTCATTCTCTTACTTTGATTCTTTGGATTTTCCCTTTAACTTTTCAATTATCTCTTTTAATTTTTCCAACATACACTCATATTTGAAATAGTACAATCTTGGTTCATCTAGATCTTCAAGAGTGGACCGAAGTTCTCCTTCAAAATCATCTAGATTGAAGTCCCAATGTTTAGGGTCCATTGACTCTAGATCCATTTTAGAAGAAAACATATCTTCATCACACAAGGAGCTAGACTTACAATTTTCAACATCACACTTTTTCTCACTAACTTCCAAAGCCATAAAAATGTTTTCATCATCTAAATCATTATCCTCGTCTTTTGAGGAATAGTTTCTTTCCATTGAATAGAAGCTCTTTCTAATCTTATAATTTTTGTTACTATTTTCAAATTATTCATAAGGACATTTAGATGCTAAATGACCAATTATTCCACAATTGAAACACTTGAAAGGTAACTTACCTTTGTATTTGTTGGTATCTTTCTTCAATCTTCTCACAAATTTTTCTTCAACCTTAGAAAAGTCATCGTCCTAATTAGTTGTTTCATCTTCTATATTTTTACTAGTTTTGAATGTTGCTTCCTTCTTTGTAAAATGTTTGTCATATTATCCCATTTGAAAAGTTGTGATGGCACCAAAAATTTCATCTACAAAGTACTTATCTCGATCCATGGATTCTTCAATATCATACACTTATGATTGTAATCTTTAGGAAGTGATCTCGGAACCTTGTTTACAATCTCATCTTCTTTTACTACACCACCAAGACCAGAGATGCTAGAGAAAACTTATTGTACCTAGAATAAGTTGCAATGTCTTCATCTTTTGTCATCATTAGAGTCTCAAATATACTTTTAAAGATCTATATCTTGGATTGCTTTAATTTTTCATCACCTTCATAGATTCTAGTAAGCTTTCCCTAGACATCTTTAGCAGAACTACAATTCATCACTTGCAACAGATTTGAATCAACCAATCCACATAAGAGAGAATTCGTATCTTTGGAATTGCATTAATATAATCTAATTTTAGTTGGATCTATTGGAGGATTAGTAGGAGCAACATATTCATCCTTGACTTATTACCAAACACCAAACCCTAGGGAGTTTAGATGTCCTTCCAATCTTAATTTCTAGAAGGCATAATTAGTCCCATCAAACCTAGGACCCATGTATGAACCATCATGTGTCATCCTAGATCTTTGCCTCAAGTAGTTAAGCTTCTTTAGAGGAACTTGGTTCTAATACCAATTTTTGAACACACCCGAAGGCTGTGAGGTGGGGGTGAATTAGTCTACACAAAAACTTAAGACCTTTTGAAACTTAAATCTTTCAACATAATCCAACCTTCTTTACTAGATCAAAGATTTTAAATAGAACACTATAGTGTTGGATATAATAGTTCAAATCTTCAACAAATTCAACAATCCTTAGCAATTAAAGATATAACATTTCTACTTCTAACTAGATCAACAAAAATAAAAGATGAAGAAAATAACACACATGGACAGGAGAACACTAGATTTACATAGAAAACCCAACAAGGCAAAAACCATGGTGATAGTTAACTCATAGTATAAAGGCTCATTGCCAAAAAGGACTTGTAGTCCAAGGTGCCCAACCTCAGCACAAGATATAAAGGAATTGCTAAACTAAAGCAAACAAAACTCTAGGAGTAAGACACAATGACTCGATGAGATTCACTATCTTAGAGTAGGATACAAAGATTTAGAGAAAGATTACAATGTTTGTCAACATAACAGTTTGCTAACTAAGGTATTATAGCACATTTGATTCTATCTTTCACACTTTCATGCTTCTTTTGTGAGATCTTCAAATACAATCCAAAATTTCTTGTTCACACACTTGTACACTTTTCCAATTTGTTGCTTTCAAAATATCTTGCATTTATATCCACTACAACACTTCAAAACTTCAATTAGGTTGGCCAAGAAGAAGATAAATAATGAATTCAAAAATTCAAAAACTAGAGGATAATGTAGTCATATCCTGAGGATAGAGAGGACCAAAAGCAAACATATTACATCTTCCAATGTGATCCAAAAAAATTCACACACTGCCATACACCAATCTAAGTTAGCATCAAGGAAACATGTAGATGAAACGTGAAGCACATAACCAATCAGATCAAAAAAAATCTTCCAATTGAATTTTCTCAAGGAAATTAGATAACCAGGATAGTTCAGGACCAAAATATAACATAACAAATCTTTAGTTGCTAGCATAGACCTTCAAACATATAGTGCAAGAAAAAGAACAAGCCTTGTCAAGCACATATCCACAAATAACCCAAATGGCCAACTTAAGACACAATGTAGCACCAAAGAAGATAATCAACAACATGCACATCACATTGGTATGTTTCATGAAAATAAAAAAATATTTCTAGAAACTTCTTTCATATTGTCATGCCATCAACAACCGTCGTAGACAAAACAAGAACAAAATATTTTATTCAACACAAGATACATAACCAAAGGATATAATATTAAAATATTAATGTGTGGTTCACTTAAACACATGAAATTGGAATTGAGATGTTGCACAAATGCTGAGAAGAAATTCACCAAGTTGTAGGAGTAGAGACTGCGGAGAAATGTAAAGTATTTCCCAAACTAGTCCAAAAAACCAACACTGCCAACCTTCTGTAATTCATAAAAACATCCTTGACAACACTAGTGGCCTAAAAATAAAGGAGTGTAACATTCATAGAACAAAGAATTTGAATCCAAAACCATAGAACCATATATTCAATAGTGGAGGAATGTGGAGCATTCTCCCAAGTAGACTTCAATGCAACTTCTAGGAATAGAACCACTTAAGAAACTTGTATAGGCTTGAACTTTCTTTTAGAAACACATGCTTCATTAAGTACATCAAGATAGAGCATAATACATATTTTATACCTTTAGCAACATCTCTCCAGTATTAGAAATACTTATAATGCTTCTAATCTGCATCTTAATATACCATTATGAAACCAACTTAGCTAACAAAAAATATGCTAAATACTTCTTTGAATACTATCAAACCAGGCATGGCATCCAATCATGAAATTCAATAATAACATCATATAAGGCATGACATCTGATCATGAACTCCAAAAAAATCAGATAAGGCATGAAATCCAACCATGAACTTCAACAAAGCATGACATCCAATCATGAACTTTAACAAGAATCTCCATACATCAATGTTGAACCAACTTGAATTTTTTCAACAATGACAACCAATTCCAATAAAAAATCATTACAACAATATTCCTTGCTTCTCAAGTGCTAACATCAAGCTCATCGATGACAACCATTGTTAAAAATATAACCATATTCATCAAGTGTTGACATACATAATTTTCATCAATCTCACAAACATATGACAACCAACAACTAGTGTTAACATCAATGGCAAAAATTTCCAACCATCTTACATAATTCTCCTCAAGTGTTGACATAAATGACAACAATTTCCAATAAGGGGGAGGCCAAACTCAAAGGTGGAAATTTATGATATTATAGGAGGAAAAAATGTATTTTATGTGGTGATACTAACAATGATATACTCATCTATTTGAGGGCTCAATAGTACTTCAAGAATGTCCCACTACAAAGAAAAGGTGAATTATCAAGACAAAATGTAGGTGAAGGAGCCAAAAAAAATGAGGGTTCCTTAAAAATAAAATTAGCAAGGAGATGTGTAAAATAAAAAATAGATATTGAAATGAACCAATTGCCACTCAAAGAGGAAGAAAAACTAAAAAAGAGTCTTGAGATATGAAATAATAATTAAAAAGGAAATTTACTAATAAATATAAAGGAAGAATAAAGTTGCCTAAGTAACCCGAGGAGGAACTAACACCATAAAAATAAAATCATCAAGTAACAAGCTAGAAGAGTTAGAAGAAGAATAAAAAAACTATTTCCTACCAAATGAAAACATCATTTTATATCAAGAGATACTAGGAAGTTCATCATGGAAAAAAATAAAAAATAGGACTACAATGAGGTCGACTTTTCAAAATGGGAAGCCCAGCTCTTAGAGGAATTAGAAAACTTTGTAGAAGAAAGTTTCCTATAAAATAGAAAATTAAAATACTAGAGCAAGAATAGAAATACAAATCTAAGACCACAAGTTAGGACTATAATCCAAACACCCATGATATGGAAAAAGAATCTATTCAAGATAGAATATAGAGTCAATAATATAAACTTAAAAATTGTAGTAATCAAAGAGTAGATGTTAGCATTACCTCTAAAAGAGTTTTGGGAAGAATTTGGGAGACCCACACTATATGGAACATGTAATAACATTACCCTCATTAATGGCACTACAATTAGCATAATTATAACCTAGGAAAATGTGGGTTTTGACCTCTTAGGGATGAAAATGAGGGTTGACTTTGATTTAATGAGATGAAGGAACCATTTGATAATTTAACATCTTACTAAATTTAGAATGGTTTTTGAATTTCAATGAAATAGTTGATTCAAATAAGGAAGTGTCATCATTATTTTATAAGGATGAGATAATAAACATCCCTTTCATTGCAAATAGGAAAAAATCATACATAGAGGAGATGAATCAAGAAGAAAACAAACATTTGTCTAAGATTTAAGGGTCTTTACATCCCACAAATCTTGATTGGGTTCTCATAATCATCTAGAAAACTAACTACCATATCTTAAAAATTCACTACTAACTGATTCTTAGTTAACCAATTTATTCCCATAATTACATTGTATGAGCCTAAGGGTGCCACATGTAGGTTGACCTGAATTTGGAAGGTTGGAAGCTCTAACTCATTGCAAAAGAGACAAGTATCTATCCTCTACTCTGATTGATTTCCATACTAGACCGTCCATGAGTTTTCCATGTATCTAGGTCTAATAAGTATCTTGGATATTACTCTAGGATCTATGAAACATTCAGTAGCTCTGGTATCAATTAAAATAGATATAGTTCAACCATAGAGCTTACTTGTCAACTATATTTGTGAAGCCTAATACTCTACCTGATTATTATCCACTACAATGTGGATCCGATGATGTTGAGACTACTAATAGTTTCCTTCCCTTCGTGACTTCGACTGCTATTGCCTCCATAAGTATAGAACCCTTCGTGAGGCCATTTGCAACCTACTAGCTTGTCCTCTTTGAAACCCTTTTACTTTTGGTCATCTTTGCCTTTATTATTATTTACCTTCTTGCTCCTTCCACCATTACCACCTTCACCTTTCTCCTATGAATCACTTCCCCTCTTGAGATTATGGATCTGATGGTTCTTGTCTCCTTTCTGAAACTTCTTGTTCCCAAACTATGACTTAAGATTTGAATTGTTACACAGGTTGGATAACTGTTGCAATTTCTACTCCTGTTTGGTGTCTTGTAGGAAAAATTTGTTCATGGTGAGAGGATCATGCATATCCACTTCTACTCCAATATGGGGTCTAATTCTAATATGAACTTCTAGATACAAAAACATTCATCTCACTGATATTGGAGCACATACTTCAGTAGGTTGGTTAACTTTTCCTAGTATTGGGTCACATCCATGCTCCCTTGAGTTAGGTTTTGGAATTATTTCAATTCTTGTCAAAAAGAGTTGTGGTAATCATCTCTTCCTAAAGGATTGGAGGAAGAGTTCCCAAGTGATCTCAGTAGGTTGCAAATACCTTTTTGAATTTTCATTGTTCCACCAAGTAGTTGCTTCACTTGAAAGTTGATACATAACACATACCACTTTAGTCTATTTGCATAGGTTACAGAGTCCAAAGTATTTCTCCATTTCAATGATCCATGCCTTAGCTCTTGCTATGATAGCCTTACCATCAAACTTAGGTGGTGCTACTCTTTTGAGATCTTTTCCAAGTTCTTCCTCAATTCAACATCATGGGCCTTCTCCTAGACCACCATCCCTCTGATTCCTCTTGATTGAATTTTTCATTCTTGTGAACCTGGTCCTCACATGCCACTCAAGCCTCATGTTCTATGTGGTCCATACGAGCCTTTTTCATATTTGCAAGCTCTAGAATTTTTTCTAGCCTCTTGTTTGGTCCATTTTTTGAACCACTACCACCCATATCTTGCCCGGTGGTCACCATGATAACTCACACTTGACATGTATCACATTTAATGTCTATGGTAACTTAGCATAGGGCTCTATGAATAAACATTCTTATTCTACATAACATTACATACACATACATATATCCCTTATTCATGGAATACATGCACATTCATGCACAATAAACATATTTTAGAGTTCTTCATTTGAACACACCAAAAATAACATCTTGCTTTATTTATATTAAGTGTGAGTCAATAGACCCTTATTTACAAAAGATTCTTGTTACATTAGTCAATCTTCTCATTCTTAGAGAGAGGACACTCCTCTAGGCCCTCATTAGAATTTACATCAATTTTCTTGGAAGAGAAGGGTTGAGCATGCAGGCTCTCCTTTTCCTCTTTAGTTAGCAAGGGTTTGTTTGGTCCACACCCTAGAGGCCAATCTTTGATTGCGGAAAGCTTCTTAATCTTAGGATTTCATTTTGAAGCCTCAGTCTTCTTTGTTCTCTCCAGCTTTATTCATTTGAGGGCTTGAGCTAGAGTCTCATCATTGGGAATCTCGGGTTGAACCTTGTTCTTGGTGTTTTCTTCCAATACAACTTTCTTGTTTGAGGTCCTAACGGTCTTCCCTTTCTTTCGTCCTGACTTAGACCTTCCCATACCTGCATTCAATCTAGGTTCATCTAATACTCAAAACAACTCAATTTGGTCAAGGGTCAACTATCCCCTAGTCAAGGCTATTATGGACTCCAAAAGGCCTAGAGTTGAACCCTAAGCTTTGATACCAAATGTAATAAACCATTCTAATTATTACTTAATTATATTATTGCAAATGACATTATGAATATTTAATTTTAAAAAGACATAACTAACTAGCTATTTTCAATCATAGCAACACATGTCTAATTAAAATGATTCAATATATATATATATTCAATTTCAATGTCAATTACAATATCAAAGTCGACTTGGTTCATAAGGCTACAAATTCAATACAATATACAAATTTTACATTAAGGTTGCATCATTGACCATGATAGTCATGAAAACATCCAAGGTTTCCTCTTGAATCTTGCCTCCATTGGTGGATGAAAACATGGTTGAAGCGCATTATCGCCCAACCACAAAGCTTATGCTTCCCCATAATTCTTCCAACTTGAAGAATACTCGACCCTACATGGAAATTTTATCAAGAGAAAAATCTACAAGTTGGAATCTAGTGCATGCCCAAACATCAAAATGCATCTTTATCTATAAATTAGAAAAATGCAAGATTTATGTTAGGAATGGTAGAGAGTTTTATCACAAAGTACATGCATACATACATAATGGGATAATTGCTTGGCCAAGCATAAAAATTAAGTTGCAACAACAAACAATATGTTTTGGGTAAAGAAAAAACCTATACTCTTTGAACTCCATTTTAGCACCTGTCCTAGATGGTAACTCTCAAAAACATAGTTATTCCATAATAGCTATCTACCCTCTAGCAGCATCTACCCTAAGGTGCTCTAGTCTACTTAGGTGTTGTATTTTTATCAATAAAGAGAATATTATTTACACACACATCTATGGAAGAGTGATTCAGTAAACTTATTTTCTCATTTAATAACGAATCAGAAAAATTATTCAAATGGAACTAATCATAACATTATCCATTCCTTTCAAAAACATGTCACATGATTACATTCACATAATTTTGTTTTCATTTAAGAATAAATAGATAAGTAACCAAAGAAGGTATGCCACAAGTATGTGTATGTATGTAGATGAAGGTCTACGTGCATACACATATATGTGCCAACTTAAGTTATTAATTTGAGCATACATTCTGAAATAAGATCATTATATCATATTTGCTTCTATTCCAAATAATGTTATAGATTGTCATATCATTTGTCAGAAATAAAAGAAGTAAAAGAATTTAGATTGGGTCTATTTGAATAGTTTCCACGTACTAATATGATGTTTGTAACAAAACAAAGCTATTTGTAGCTAAACAATGTTGTTTGTAGCAAAACATATATTGTTTATAACAAAACGATGTTTTTCGCAGCATAACAATGTTGTTTAGAACAAAATTATGTTGTTTGTAGATAAATGAATACAATTTATAATAGAACGATGGTGTTTGTAGCTAAACAAATACTGTTTATAACATAATGATGCTGGTTACAACTAAACAAATACTATTTAAAGGAGTTTACAAGTTTTTGTACCATTAAGTTTCATTAACAGATTCAGGCTATACACTACTACATACAAAAGAATAGAATGTCCATCATTTTGGTATTCAACATATAAATGATACTAGTGTCCTCTATGCAGTGAATTTATAGAACGACACACTTGTCATTTTAGGATCAAAATAATCATAAGAGTTTTTGGAACAATGTCAATTCACTAGTCGACTGTTCAGTTTTACCATAAACAATAACATTGACTGATCTTGATGAATGCCCTTTAATGGATTATAAAGCTTGATGTGCAAGATTTAACCTATGATCAATAACATGTAGCTAGTTGATCTTATAGATCAATTCAACAAATGCAAGGATTGGAATGATGCAGACTTAGTAAACAATAGAGACAGTTTTGTATTGCTCTAAGATTCTAATCAAATCTATACACCCAAAGGGTGTGGCATCATTCTTTCAACCTAGTTGAATGAGATATAAAATACTATTAAAAGGAGTAACAGTCGTAATGATGGCAAAAATAGTCGTTTCCCAAAAAGGAACAATAAATAATTTTACTTTACATTGTTTCAAATAATACAATTTCTGCTATTTGGATTTAATTCGAATAGCCATAAAATGGCTAGATAAACTCACATGAAAGACTTGATACAAAAAAAAGTGAACAATATATGGAAATCTTAGCTTGACAAAGCTCGGTCAGCATGTCGATAGGATGAAAAATACACAAGCTAAGAGCATGCATGGATGGTCAATAAGCCCTAGTTTCATAGAACAAGGAATGAATGATTTTACATTAAATTGACCCAACTCTAAGCCGAATACATTTGTAGATGTTTATTATCTTATCAATAATTCTAGTAGAATTGATAAACTCAAAAAATACTGCAAGATTTTTTAATAGAGTTGCTGAGAAATCAAGCATATTTTCAAACATAGTATTGATTTACCTCAAATTCAAAGCTTTTTCCTAAGCTTTTTCTTTTGTTTTTCCTCATAGTTGAGTCACTTGCCTTCTTTCTCTTAGATACCTATCGCCACTACTCTATTTTTTCTAGTGATATCTTTCCAAAATGGAAAGATTTCTCATTCTTACCTATTCACATGAATATGGGGTTGTTTCTGTCATAATGGGCATTAATTTTTTCCCCCACTCTTTGGATTTAATTAACTTGGCCATAATTTGAATTCAAGTGACTTTTTCCAATATGTCTTGATTCAATTTTATTTGAAATCAGCAGTATAAAATTTAATAAATTGAATCCAAATTCAATTTTCATATGGAATATAAATATATATGTATATTATATATATATATGCATTTACACACATTTTTACATTCATATATATGTGTGTGTATGTGTGTATATACGTATATACATATGTATATATATATATTTACTTTTGTATATTTATGTTAATATGTTCATATATCACTATAAAAAAGAGAAAACTTATTTTATTCATATAATAGCATCTAAATGAAATTACTATCCTTTTAATCATAAATTTTGAATACTTACATGTGTATTTAATCATACTATTGTTTTCTTGTAAATCCAAACACATGCAAGATCAAAATAGAGCAATTTGAATATGAAATCATATGTTTAACATTTCACAAGCCTTTTTGTTTTCAATCATTGGATCACTTTGAATCAAGTAAATAAGTTCTTCTTTATGCAATTTCAAATGAAAAAATCATGTCATTTGTGGTGTGTGCACCTAGATTCCATCAAGCTTACTGTTTGATCCAGTTAAATGATCCTACTTCAATTGTGTTCTTGTCCTTCAACCTATTATCCTATAATTTCACAAAATTACACTCACATGGTTCATCAGTAACATTCAATATTGATAAAATATAAGATAGTTCTAAAGATCACATAGTTAAGGACAATCAACTTCTTTCAATATTTTCAAAAATACCAAAATTTTCATTCAACACATTGAATTTCCTCAATAATTTAATTTATCATATTATAATTTAAATGTAATAAAAATTGGGTTATGACAGGAACTTCTAAAATCTAGAAAAAATAATGTACTAGGACTCATACACCACAAGTGGCGTATCAGTCTTCTTTTGCTTTTTTGAAAAGTCAAAGTCTAAATTTGTTCTTCTATCTCTGCTCTTTATTCCCAATCTGATTTATGGATTCGAACCTATAAAAAGACGTCTGAAACATAATATAGTGTTGATTTTCTTATGGGGTGTTTGCCTTGGTCAAACCCCTAGTTTGGTAGTTAAACCTTGATAGAAACAATGGATCTTGAAAGTAAATATGAATGCAAGCCCTAATCTTAAGTGCTTCTATTATTAGGAAATCTAAAATGTAATGCAACCCTATTCTAATTTTCTAGAATGAGATGCATGAATGAAGCATGAAGAAGAATGACTCACTTTGGGAGATCTCTAATAACCCTACTAAGTCATAATGATGTATGCACCTTCCTTTAGGCTGAAATTAGAGTGATAATGGAGGATGGAATCACTTAGGAAACAAGTCATTAGGCTTGGCTTGATGGCTAGTTACATCTCCCCAACCTAGAATCCTTCATGATTCATCATAGACAACCATCATCAATCCTTGACAATGCTAGATCTTGAATGAAAGTGAGTTTGAGGACCTACAAAAAAACTATAATGTTTCTCCAAGACTTCAACTTTGCTTGATACTTGCTCTTGAATTCTCTTGTGAAAGTATGCTTAAGTGCTAGTGAATGCTTAGATCTTGAAATCACCCTTCTACATGAAAATAATGACTTGAAATCTTGTTTATATAGATCTCAAATATCAACATCAACCAAAAAATTGAATTTAAAACCTTAATTTCTCATTCAAACCCTAAAAATGGGCAACACAAGACTCATACGCCACTTGTGGCATAGGGGTTCCACCTAGGGGGACTCATATGCCCAAGGTGGCATATGAGTGCCACCCTAGTTTTTCAGGGTGGGCCAATGTTGGGTTAGAAAATTTAATGCTTTTGTTGATTTTATCAGGATTTAAACTGAAATAAGCCTTGAGATCTGAAATAAAGGGTTTTAGAGGCATATTAATGATGATTTAAAGGGTTATGAATGTAAGGGTACTAAACTAGGTCCAAAGTAAGTGTGAAATTGTACCATCTGCAAGAAGGGAGTACAATTTTCTACACTACATTTAGCCCCCACTTTAGTGCTCATATGGCACTATGTGCATATGAAAGCTAAAGGAATTCAAACAATAAACTTCATTTCATAAAAGGATACTCATATGGATTCATTCACAAACATGGGAGAATGAAGCCCCCACTATAGCTATCTACAAAACCACAATGTTAGGAACCGCATCTTGCAAAATCAATTCGTTAGTTGTTCAAAAATTTGCTTATCTAACTTCTTCACAAAATCAAATTTGAGGGTAGATGTATGCCTCCCTTGATTTCACTTGCTTTACGGAGATGGAATCAAGGTAGCAGTCTAACCACATCAAATTGAATAAGCCATATCATAGGGTATTTCCAAGTACCATATCACATAATGATATAAATTTGATGAGAACAGGAGTGGGATCACGAATTCAATGCAACAAACAACATCAAAAACAAAGTCCTTTAGCCCCCAATATGCTATTTTGAATGAAAATCACTTTTAACCCTATTATGAAAATGACCTAATTTAAACATATATAAGAGTAAAAAGTAAAGTAATTTGTAATCATTTTGTCTTTTACCTTCTTGCATCTTGACTTCATTGGAGAGTGAGTGAAAATTCTGAGCATTTGAGAGTACGTTCCCCTGAGACTCGATAGCATGTGTGAGGAGGTTGCATGAGGCAACCTTCAACATTAGGTGAGTGAATTCTTCTATGCCTTAGCTTTGTTTTTACACATTTATTTTATGTTTTTATGCATTACTAGATAGATTTAGGACCCAGGAAGAAAAATTCGCAAAGTGTCCCTTTTTTCGCAAAGTGTCCCCTTTTTTCATAAAGTGTCCCACATTTTTGTAGAGTGTCCTATTTCTTCGCAAAGTGTCCCAAATAGGGAATAAAGTGTCTAGGACCCTTAGAAAAGTACCCTAGAGAAAAAATTTAGCACACTTTTTGACTGTTGATGTATAGATTTAAGATTTTAGAATGCTTATAGGACAAATTTTGATTTTTTGTTAGATTCCACCTCGGTTGTGATAGCATCTCGGTGACAGATTATTTTGTCATCTACAGGACCTCGTCTTGACACTATCAAAGGGAGAGACTTAGATTCTTTGGGCTATAGGGATATAATGGGCATACCTCATGCCTCCCATGAGGTACCATGATGCCATGTTAATGGCACTAGCAGAGAGATGGGATGCAGACACCTATACATTTCATCTACCTATAGGTGAGATGACGATCACTCTAGAGGATGTGCATTGCATCCTTCAAGTTCCTATTCAAGGAACGAGATTCTATTTCACATAGGATCATTCATATGGGCAAATGCGAGCAGACATAGGGTACTACCTTGGAGGACTAGTTTGAGAGGAGATCGTAGGGCCACATATTGAGTTATCGTGGCTACTTTATGCATGATCGCCATTTTTGAGATGGATCATGATGTTCATTGTAGCACTAGTATTAGTTCTTGATGGTTAGAGAGCACACCTAGATGGAGGCCTTTTCCACATGATCAGGGGGATGGAGTTCCATAGGACCATTTACGCATAGGGTTGTAGCATACTTGCACATCTATATTATGATTTACAAACATTTGCATATCACGAGGTCGATAGCATGGTACATTTTACGCTACTACAGGTTTGGTTTATCAAGCATATCACATGCACTAGGCTAACAAGATTTACATCTATATCTATCTTGGGATATCCACATGCATTTAGCTACCCATTGAGAAGAGCATGGCAGTATGGGTATTTACTTTTTTAGAGAGTCTGATTTGACTGACTAGATTAGGAGGATGTCCTTTAGAGGCCTTACCAGTTGATACCACAGTGGACAAATGAGACCCGATAGCTGAGGAAGATGTAGAGGGACTGATTTCTTCTAAAGAAGCACGATTACATAGTAAAACCATTCTACTAAAATCATGTCATGCGATAGTTTAGGTAGATACAGGTACCACTAGTAGCACAAATTTTTTACATGTGATGAGTGTAGAGTGTTTGGAGGCCAAGAGATATGAGATGATTAACAATGGATGATGTTAGATCTAGTGATTCAAATGATGATCTTAATGTTCCCCCATTCTTTGACACTGATGACGTTGGTGCTATAGATGCATTTGAGGAGTGGTGGGAAACAACATGACCAACTCTTGTATTTCCTATGGATCATCCTATAGGCTTTGCTAGGGCATCTGAAAAAATCAAATTTTTTTTAAAGTGTACCAGTATACTTCTTTCCAATGGGGCATCCAAAAATATATAAAAAAAATTGAATGTTGATCTCGACAAGGTTATTCTTTGAACCAACACAGCAGGTACATTGCTTCAAAGAGGGGGAAAATTTAGACACATAAATTATCCCAATTGATATCATGCAGTCAACTTTGATTTACTAACATCGATTCTTCCTTAATCATTCCTTTACTAACCAATTAATTAAATAATCTTTATTTAATTAATTCATCAAAATTTCTCTTTAAATCAACTTTATTTAATTAAACTCTAATGTTTCCTCTTTGATTAAATAAATCAATTTTTATTTAATCAAATCCTAATGTTCTCTTTGTGATTAAATAAATTAACTTTATTTAATCCTAATGTTCTTCATTTAATTGAATAAATCATTTTATTTAATTAAAATCTCCCATCGATCTTCTCATTTGATTTAAATAAATCTAAATATCTAAATAAAATGTCAAATCAACTAACTTCATCTAAGTTAATTAATTCTAATTAACTCCTAACACTAATCCTCCATTCCTCTAGCTTTTGCAAGTTGCACATGTAAATCAATTTATTTGATTTATTAATTCCTCCTATTTCCATTCAAATATGGCATATTCTTGGAATATTCCACTTATTTGAATTCTCCCTCCTAAAGGACTTTTGTGATCCAACTTGGAATTAAAGGCTCTTACATGTCCTCTCCTTGAGCCAACTTGGCATTAACTCCTCTTACAACTCTTCTTACACAAGCCATCTTTTGAATTTCAAATTCCACCTACATGCATTTAACATGCACATTGTTCAAAATGTGCTCCACTCTCCTTCATTACCATGTTGACAAGTGGCACAATGCCATTGGTTCAATTTTAATCCCACATTCTTCCTGTTCTTCAATCCTCCATCCTTACTCCTTATAAATAGAGGAATTCTCTATTGATTTGAGGGAGAGAGGTTTATGCAAGTTTATGATCCATAATTTCATCCAAGTTAGCATAGAATTTCTCCATCATAGCTAGGTTATTGGAATTTTGCATCAAACTCATCTTGTTCATCACACATCCATCATCAAGCTTATCAAGGGATTGGGAAAGGGCTTCTTTCCACATCAAAGTAGCACCAATTCCCCTATGGGATGTTGGTTTGAACATTAGAATAGAGTTCATTTGTGATTTATTTGCATAGTTTAAGATATTTTATTGTGTTTCCATATTCATATGTTCAAATAATTTCATAGGGAATGTTTGGTTTACACTTGTTTATTGACTAATGATCACTTGTTTGTTCATGTTTGAGCAGGTCTAAGCTAAGCATTCACATAAATGAAGAATACTAGGATCAAATAAAGTTAATTTATTTAATCGCAAAGAGGACATTAGGATTTGATTAAATAAAAATTGATTTATTTAATCAAAGAGGAAACATTAGAATTTAATTAAATAAAGTTGATTTAAAGAGAAAATTTGATGAATTAATTAAATAAAGATTATTTAATTAATTGCTTAGTAAAGGAATGATTAAGGAAGAATCAGTGTTTGTGAATCAAATTTGCGTGCATGATATCAATCAAGATAATTTATGTGTCTACATTTTTTCCCTCTTTGAAGAAATGTACCTACTACTTTGGTTCAAAGAATATCCTTGCCGAGATCAAAATTCAAAAAAAATCTAATTTTTTCGGATGTCGCAACGGAAAGAATTATACTGGTACACTGACCTCTCAAGAGATCAAGCAAAAAGTTAAATTTGAGGGTCAATCTCATGACAAAGAGGTTTAAGATGGACATATGGATGGTTATGATGATGATGCAAATGAGATGGTTTATGAGATGCTTAGAATAACCAATCTATATTATGGTGCAATGATGGAAATGCAATGCATGTGAAATGATATAAATGATATGCAACATGTTGACGGTTTGTGGATGCAGGATGGATTAGCGTGAAAGAAGATAGAAGAATGAGAGGGATCAACCCTTGATTCCAAGAAGATGCAAAATTCCAACAATTTTATGATTCGCTGAGACTTTATTAGATATGATGATGAATGATGATGATGTTTTTCTTATTAGGGATTGGGGATGTGAAGAGTTTACTTTCCTTATGTTTGATAACACACATTGATATGATGCATCAAGGTATTAAGAACTAGGATGGCATTGTACCTAGTGAGATGGACTTTGAGTTGACAATCGATAGGAGTATCCTTGTTCACACCTGACATACAAAAACCTTACTAGGATGTACTTTAGATATTTTGAACATCTCAGACTAAAACATGGAAAGCTGTAACCTATCAATGCAATAGTCAACAAGGTGCCCAAAACACCTTCCATACATACCTAACAAAGCAAGTATTTGCCAAGTTATATTACAAGAATGTCTAACAAGCACAATAAATAAAATATAATGATCAATTCCCCATTCCTTTCTCTGTAAATAATTTTGATTATACATAATCAAGAGGTCATTGGAATGAGTGCAATAGGATAAATTAACAAGACAAAGATCAAGTAAACAAAAAAGCCAATGTTCTTCATGTGTCTGCCAAGACTAAACTATGGTGATGCCTGATGTTGATGTCCATTATTGGAAGGATGCATCCTAGGACATGATGCTAACAAATGATGGTGAGATTGACTGGATGATAGGCTATTGATATGAAGAGTTGACCAACTTGTTTACCTACTGAGCTAGACTTGAGACCCAAATGTTTTAAGTTTTCACTTGTAGCCTACTAGACTTGTTTTTTATTGTCATACCAAAGGGTGAAAGTGGCAATCGATTTATTGTGAGTGGAAGTTTATTGCGGGTGAAAGTGAAATGAGATGGATGATTTTTTTGGTATTTTTGAAATGTTTTTGAGGTTGTTTTTGGTATTTTCAATATATTTTACAAATGTTTTGATTTTAAATTTTTTAATGTTTTTGTGTTTTATGAGATTTTATGAATGTTTTTTGATTTTGTGTTTTTTGAATGTTTTTGTGTTTTTGTGTCTTGGGGGCTGATCAAATATTATCCTTGCCTACGTTTAAGCTCAGAGATGACATAGTTCAAATAGCATGTTTTTGACATTTTTTTGACTTTTTAGCTTGCTTTGTGATTTTGATATGTTTTGGATGTTTTTCTATTTTCACATGATTTTGATGATTTGGATATGGATATGTGTGATGATATCAATGCTCTATTTTGGGATTTCATAGAAAACCAAGCCAGGGTTGATTGATTTTATTGATGATGATAACATTGTTGAGGATACACAACAATGCAAGGATAGTATTAAGCAACACAAGGATTGGGATGGATATCCCGAGATGATGATGGATTGATTGGATTTGGTTGATCAGGATTATTGAGGATATCCAAGAATTTCCAAGAAGATTGATTGAGAATGAAAGATATGCATTTGAAGAAGATTTAGGAGGAAAAGATCCATTCACAAGTTGGACGAAATGTACAGTTGTTTTATGCTTCATCGCCAATGGAGAATATAACATCTTTGTGGATTCTAAAGGAAGGAATCTATTAAGGATGGTAGAGTGTCGTGTAGATGTATGTGTGCCACGCTTGTGTCCTCGATAGAAATTCCATGATACAAAGGATAAGTGCCAAGTAGATGCACTACATATAGGTGATGTGGAATTTCTCAGTCGGATTTGATTTTTCTAAAGTAGGGGGTGTAAAAGGGGAATTTTTGAAAGGGGTGCACATTCACTCCTATAAAATTTTCCCCCACTTTAGCAAGCATGAGGGCCAATAAATTTTTAATAAAGTAGAGAGAAGAGTTTAGAAATGTATACCTGAACCGTTGAGGAAGCAAACCGCAATCCGGTGAGCTCAAAAGCATAGGGTAGGCAAATGGTTCCACAAGTACTCTCATGAGGAGGATTGAACAAAGGACTTTGTAGATCCTCAAAACTATGGAGTTGATCAAAGTGCACCGAAGCCCCATAGATCAACGATGGAAAAATACCATAGGATGCAAGAACTTCATAGATCCTCAGACCTACAAAGAATGAACCCTCAGGTACTCTCTCTTGAAGGAAGGCCGATGTGAGGGGACTCTACAAAGTCATATTGGAAAGCAACTTCACAGGCACACCTACAAAGAAACATGTTAATCTATACACAAAACATGTTAGAAAAAAAAAAACCACTCAGGTAAGAAAGCATACAATCAAAAACTAAAGGAAGATATTTCAAAGGGGTCCCTAAACAACCTTTCAAAAGAAAAGGGGTCCACTCAAGGGACTCTCAATTTGAAAGTGTAAGAGTATTTTTTGTACATCAACTTGAATCCTTTTGAAAGATGTTCACTTCATCAAGGAATTTGAAAGAGAGAAGGTCCCCTCACAAGGAGAAGGTTAGAACTTCACCTGTAGGAGAAGGTGCTTCCTCCTCAGAGGAAGGTTTTTCGAATTAGTTCTTTATGAATCCATGATGAAGGAAAAATATTCCTCTAGGGGCCTTTATGAGGAATGTGATTTTTGAAAATATTTTCAAGAAAATATTCGTTGGCCATTGAATGCATTTTCTAAAAATCAAAGTGACATGATAGCCCCCCCTTAGGATGGTGTGTGTTGAATGTAGAGGCATGTAGCATCATAAGGAGAGAAAATAAAGAATGAAAAAGTGATGTTGTGGCCCACATAACATAATGAGATGTAACCATGGTAATGTTGTCACACATGTGAGGGACAAAACACAAGCACCAAAACATCATGAAACAAGCATGAAAGATAAGAGAACAAAAATGCAAGAAGGGAAACAACAACATTACAAACAAGTGACATAGGGGCAATCTGATATTTCAGGGTCAGAGTTGCTCATAAATATGGATAAGTGTAATAATAGTATATAAATGAACTGTCATCAAACCCTACTATGTCAAACCATATGATAAATGCATGAGAAGAAAAAATAAAAAATAAAAAATTGGGTCAACATGGAAGGGAAGCCTAAATTACCCCAACACTTTGCATCATCCCCAAGTGTCAAAAATTAATACACAACAGAGGAAGAATGATGTAACAAATAGAGAAAGTTTTATGAAAGAAAAACACTTTTGTATCCAAGCACCTACGAGGGTGAAAAGGGTCATCCAAGAACATATAACACATGCATGTGGGAACACAAACACACACACAATCTAATCTATAGATAAAGAAGAGGTTCCCTCTAGTCCTCATCAACCAAGAGGTCATCAACCTCACAATCTAAATGATTGTATGGGGAGGGTGGATGTTCCTACAAGGGTAGAATATCAAGGGGGAACCCTTTGACCCCCTCGCAACAAGAGCCAAGGAAGGAGACCCCTCACGGCCTTCTCTACTCAATTCTTGTGGGGTAAAAGTCAAAGATTTTATAAAGATCACTAGTAAGGTTGAGACCTCATCCAAAGAATTAAACATGAACTTCACAGGAGTGTCATACATAAAATCAATGAATGAGGGAGGTGGCACTCGATATTCACTGCTAGGCTCACTGAGAGACTCGAGAGTACTAATAAACTCTAGGGATTTTGAGAATTCTTTTGTCACAAGGATAGCACAAGATAATGCAGAACCACCCTTTGAAGAATTTGGACCCCTCTTTTGACCCCCATCACTAGCAGGGTCATCCTCCATCTTTTGCTTTTTCAAAGGATGTGATATCCCCACGAACAAGGCATAAGGCATGAAGGAGGAGGAGAAAACCATAGCAGACACCACCAAGGTATTTGGAATTTCCACGAGCTTTGAAAATGGTGGGATGCCCGAGAGGGACATTAAAAGGGGTGGCTCAATTGAGGGAGAAATAAACACCCGCACCCTCTTTGGCTGAGGGTTGTTTATGCTCGTAGCATGAGCTAGAAGAATAATTGAAGCTGAAGGAATTGAAGTAGAGGAGACAAGATAGGATGATACAATAGGAGGTGTCGAGGAAAAAACTGTTGACTCCCCCTCCTTCCTTTGCAAGGCAGCCTGCTCAACAACCAGAGCCTTTCTTCGACACTTGAACTCATGCACAAGGTGGTTCTTGTGACTCTAGGAGCTAGAGGTCAAAATATGAGATGGAATGGAGTACTCCTATTTTACCATCAAAATGTCCATCATAGTTGTTTTTAGTGGAGGGAGGGATAGGTTGAGAAGAGGTTGGAACAATAGCTAGAGGAGTTGGCTCTAACACCTTAGTGATGGGCCTCTTCCCATTCACTACCTTAGGAGTAGGAGTGGTAGGAGGTTGTGGAGGCCAAGACATAGAGAAATCCCCATGAGGACCCTTCTCCTTACCATATTGAATAGGCTGAAGCTTCATGGGTAAGGTGGGAAGTTCAAATATCACACACTTGGGCTTTCACTAAGCAGGCACCATCAGGTGCTCTGAAAAAGACCTAGAAGTAGATGACAATGGTGTCCCAATAGGGCAAGAGGAAGTGATAGGTAGGGAAACATCAGTAGAAGAAGAAGATTGTTGATCACACTTCTCCTCTTCTCTTTTTTGAGCCAATGCAGCTTGATTATCCACCTTGAGACAAGCCCTATGCGAAATAACATAGGGAGAAGGGGGAATCTCACCTTAGGCATTATGCCCCCACTTTTGTACTTCACATAGGTTTGATACAAGAGATCCATCCTAAGAGAAAGTGAACCAACAGGTATAGTCCAAAAATGATCCAACAAGTAGCCACCATGTGCAATTAGTAGTTTCTAGCCGGTGTCATGGACTACATGCATTGTACCCTAGTGGATGAATTTTAGACACTCATGCACCACTGAGGAACTGCATTCATAGCGACCAACTAGGGGATACCTAGTTTCACCCTAAAGAGTTTAGACCTTGGGATTATGTCAAAAAGTGCATTTACAGATTTAGATCCAACTAACACAGATAAGGTGATGCAATCGATGGGAGGTAAAAAATCCCATCATGTGTATGAATGGTACTCCTAGATTCTTCATACCCATATTTGTTCAAGAAGTTAATCAACATAATCTCCTCAGTGATGACATCCACTTGGCACGTCGGGTCAACAAGAACACCTATTACAATGTTTCCATTTATTCATGCAAGGATGTATTTAGGGAGATGGCTCTCTATTATAGTTCATCAAAAAGTACTACAAGGTGAAGGTTATGCCAAGGGATCCACTCGCGAGTTGTGCAGATGGGATGGGAAAATGTAAAAAGGAGGCCATTATGTATACTAGACAAAACTTTCACAAAGCCCTCAAGGGTTTTGCAACTAGACAATAACCCAACTAAGGTTTCATTTTGCAATGCTTACGAAACCTTCCAGCTACGCCACTAGGGGTCATAGGTTGGGTTACAAGGCTAGGTACCTCACAATACTCACACCCACCACACTCCTAGGATATGAAGAAAGGGCCTTTCAGCACTACTAAATGAAACCAAAATGGTTCATGTTGGGTTCACCAAGAAGTAGAAGAGGGGGGCCGATTGGCCCCACAATTTTCATTGCACCAAAAGATTGACCTGTGAATGCCCATTAAAACTTCCTGAGTTAATGAATCCATGGGAGGTAGTTAGTCCATGTCGTGAATCTTGAGGGGAGCACTAACCATCTTCCAACAAACTCCCCCTCAGCATTACTTGGGGGGATTCGAACCTGACACCTTTGGATTTGATACCAATTGTTGGTCCCACAGTTGTCTTTGCACCAAAAGATCGACCTGTTAATGCCCAATACAACTTCCAAAGTTAACAGATCCATAGGAGATGGTTAGTCCATGTTATGAATCCCAAGGGGAGTGCTGACCATCTGCCAACAGGACCAACCACACCAAGGCTCCAAGTCATGGAGAGTTGAGAGTGGAGGGATTCCCTAATCTACCTCAAGTTGGATGAGATAGTTTAGGTAAAGGATAGAGAATGAAGAGCACCTCAAGTTATTTTTCCACTCTACTAACCCAAGAGATTTGATGGGGACAAATGAGAAAGTTTTTGGAACCTGAATTTTACCTCAAATAACTCTATGCCAAAGGACAAAATCATAGGTCAGGGATGACAACACGACACACTAAGTTTCTCTAGGGTGATGGCATCCATACAAATAGAAAGTGTAAAAGTATAGAGAAGGGTACAAGAACCTACTAACTATTTAGCAGTTGATATTTAAAGCACTAATTGAGATGATAATAAATAGAATAAAAAGGATAATTGGAAAAATGATATAGAAGATGATAAAAGTGAAGGTGATGGAGATCAACTTATGAAAAGTCTAGCTCACCGACAAGCTATACCCAAATGCATACATACACACAACCAAGAGAGGAAAATTTTTGGGGTTGTATAGCAGTTTGCCATAGCTAAACCCCCACTTTGGTGTTTCCACCTCCATAGAGAGCCAAAAAAGCCATGAGATAGAAAATATGATAAAGAGAATAATAGAAAGGATATTGAACAGTAAAAAATCAAATGACAATGCTATGGAGGTAGAGAAATGAAACAATATCAGCTTCTCAATTGTGGTTTCATCAAGCATATAGATGAGGGTGCAAGCTTCGTATATTGCAACAATGAAGAAGTAGTCCCATAGGACACCAAGTCACAACTCCAACAGTGGAAAAATTATTGCAAAATGTAGCGAAGTTTCATAGAGCTCAAGAATTGTCCAACAAGATCAAGCTAGCACATGAAATTGTGAAGAGGATATCCAAGAATTGCCAAGAAGATGGATTGAGAATGAAATATATGCATTTGAAGGATTTATGAGGGAAAGAATCATTCTTGGGTTGGTAGGAAGGCACAAAGGCGTTGCACATCATCACCAATGGAGAATGTAATGTCTCTGCAGATTCTAGAGGTAGGAATCTATCAGGGATGGCAGTGCACCATACACATGTCCTCAACAGAAACTCCCCCATAGACACAAAGGACAAGAGCCAAGTGGATGTACTATAGATAGGTGATGTGGAATTTCTTAGTTGGGTTTGATTTTTCTAAAGTAGTGGGTGTAAAAGGGGAATTTGCGAGAGGGGTGCAAATTCACTCCTATATAGTGCCAAGTGGCATGATGTGAGGGCCTAAGAGAATGGGGAGTAACTTGAGGGTACTAGGGAAGATATACCATATATACATTCCTTGTCCTCACACTCTAAGAGGACAAGTAGGGAATTTTAAATTCCCTTTTATGAAAAATAGGTATGAGAAAAGGAATTGAAAATTCCTTTTGGAGCCTTTTGGAAGAAAGACCCATGTGGGGAAAATTTAATGTCATAACCCAATTTTAATGCATATTTATTAAAATATGGTAAATTGAATTATTGAAGAAATTCAATAAATATTAAATGGAAATTTTAGAATTTTAAAAAAATTAATGAAAGAAGTTGACTAATGCTAACTTTGTGAACTTTTGGAAATTATTTTATATGTTATCAAAATTGGACGTTACTGAAAAAATTTGCAAGTGCAAGTGTGTGTAGTTGTATGGTGACAGATTGAAGGATGAGAACATGGTTGAAGTAGGATTGTTTAGGGTATGTGCAGGTGTGGACAAAGATTTTGGCACCCCAATACTCTCACATTTCTAGGGCTTTTCACTTAGAAGGAGAAAGATGGGCCAAAATGGGAAATGTCTACACTTAAGACTAATGTAAATAAAATGTAATATGTCTAATTATGTCTAAGTGCAATAAACTAAAAGAAAGATGACTTATTGATGCTAACTTTAAGAAATATGAAGGGCTGGAAAACACATTTTGATATGCAAAAATGCCTAAAAATGCAAGTAAATGATGAAATAACTAAACATAATTGGATATGTGCACCTAAAATCTGAAATATGATGTGGAGAGATTATGGAATCTTGAAAATTAACTGAAAATATTTACTAGGACATTTACGCTAGGTTGGGTGACTTAGTCCCAGTTTCAAGAAAACTTGTTGAAACAAGAATCTACCAAATGGGTATCCAAAAATGAAAAAACCACTTTTTAGGCCTTGTATTGGGACTAATCCACTACTAGTGGAAACTTAGTCCACTTCTAAATTTCTAAAAACTTGAAAGTGGAAACAGAAGCCCTCAGTCTATACTTTGGATCCTAGTAGGTGTCTGGTTCTAAAACTCTAATTTTCGGGCCTAAAAGTGACTTTTTGATGATATTTTGGCTTGGTCAATAAGATGTCTTCAACAAGTCTTCCACCTAGTCATCAATGATCTTCAAACCCTCAAAGTGTCTAAATATGCAAACACACAATGAAAGAGAAAGAAATGGTGAATGTTAGGGCATGGGGGTTTGCCTTGGTCAAACCCCTTTGTTTAGGTAATTAAACCAAATGAAGAAAGAATGTAATGAAGCATGCAACAATGGAGTTAATACCTTTACATGATGTTTAATCTTGAATTTCTATAGAAAATATGAAGAATCCATCGTTGAATGTCCTTGGGAAGCTATCTTGATGACTTGCAATGACAAACCCTAGTTTGCTTGACTTGAGAACGTGATGAATGATGGATGAATGACGATGAGTTATGAATATAGGATGAGTTAGGTCAAATGAGAGGGAAAAAACTATATTTATACATAATTATGCCCAAATTCTCAAAAATACATCATCATAGGCTGACTTTAGGTCTTAAGGAATAAAAACCCGAAAGAAATTTAAATT
Organism: Sequoia sempervirens; assembly: GCA_007258455.2. Lineage (NCBI taxonomy): Eukaryota > Viridiplantae > Streptophyta > Pinopsida > Cupressales > Cupressaceae > Sequoia > Sequoia sempervirens. Next base: position 97,545 of record VDFB02193159.1, read on the forward strand.
TATTTAGACTTTTGAGCCAAATGGGACTAAGTCGCCACTAGTGGTGACTTAGTCCACTTGGTAATTTTTAAGTGGATGCCAAGAATTTTTATAATTTAAATAATTTTTATTGGGTTCTTCTTCAACAAGACACTTAATTAAGTCCTATAAGTGCATAAAGGGGCCATTTAAAGCACAAGAAAGGTGTAAATATTGATGAAAAGCCTGTGATAGTGTGAAAGTTTTTAATAAGACTTTACAACACTTTGAAATAGGTCTTGGTAAGGTTATTTAGGTGAATTATGATATTATGGTCTTAAAAATGTGTGAATATGTGTTACAACACCTTACAACATCTTTACAAGACATCAATAAATGCATTTTATTTAGTTTACAAGTGTCCAAGACCTAGTGTGGATGTGTAAAAAACCTCACAACACCAAATCAAGGCCTCATTAAGTCCAATTTGTCATCAATTATTCCCATATCAAGAAAATTATACACTTTTTGGTGACACATTAAGTCCCTACTTTAGTGAGAGGATGAACTTTCTTCAAACTCATGCTAAAGTAGCCATTCAAGAGGAGTTCAATTGTACCAATGTGGATGACAAAGAATGGCAATGATCAAAGGAGGTTGCACAAGCCCCTAGGATCCAAGATCCTAAGTCAAACCAACATAAGCATAAGAAGACATGCAAGGTGTATAATATGCAGCATGACAAGATATATGATCATACAATGGCAAGAATGAAAAGGGAATGAAAATGGGGTGGATCAAGCTTCAACCATCTATCCAATACATTGTGGATTAGATCTAGGTTTGTTTGTTTAGAAAGAGAAATGTATACTCACTCTAGGGCCATGAAACTCATGGTTGTTCGTTAGGTGAGAAGGCCCAAGTATACTCACTCTAGGGTCACAGAACTTTTGGTTGTCAGTGGGGTGAGAAATCCACATGGTGGCTATGGGGAAAAGTCATGCCTCAGAATGGGCTTCCCTCTCACCCATACCAAAGTTATACCTCCTAATAACTTTGATAAGGCACCACAATGAAAATAATTTTTGAGCTCTATGAGGTAAGAAAAACTTCATATGCTTGACACTCATAGACAAATAGGATGGCACCATAGGCATGCAAGTTGTATTATGTAAGGTGGCCATATGCAAAAATAGTGTAAGGTGTGCTCAAAGGGATTTTGCTTAGTTTGTGCAAGGTCTTATTTTAGGGAAAATTGTGCCTAATGTTTCCAAGAGAGGATGTACCAAAGGAGTATAACACTCTTGGAGGGAATCAAGCCAAATGACACCACCAAGAAGAGGATGCATTGCAAGAAGAAAGAAATCACACAATGAAATGTGAGGGTCAATGTATACCCCCACTTTAAATCAGTTGCGAACACCAGTACTATGAATAGTCACTTTAAAGTAGAAGGAGGACATGAGAGCTTACTCAGAAAGCCCTATGCCAAGTCATATGTTTCCAATAAGCTATGTCATGAAAGAGGGGCAGTATGTCATGTACAAGTCGACTTAAGGCATGTCATCCACATGCCAAGCTTGCTCTTATATGTTCATTAAAGGTTAAAGACTAGCCAAAGGAGGAAATGACAAGTGGCATACGAGGAAAAGGCTATGAAATCCCTTTCCCCCACTTAGTGCAAGACAAGGGTGAGCCGAAATGATTAATGAAATGCATGTTAGAGTGAAAATCAATATCAATTAGAGGAATTAGGTGCCCACACATTAGGAAGAATACCAAACTCCTAAAAATGTTGTATTTTACTACTCAAAGCCTTACATTCATTAGTAGAATGACCATGAACTCTATGGTAGGCACAAAATGAAGTCTTGTAATAGATTTTCTTTCAAGTTCGTGGAGGGGGAAATATCAAATGATCTTGGAGGAGTCTTGATAAGATACCCTCTTGATTAATGGTGGAAGGTGGTCATGTAGTTTGCAATAAAGATACCTCTTGCTTATTATTATTAGTCATACCTACGTAAGACTCTTTAAATTGTGATATTTTTCTCTCTCCTTTATAGGAGGGTGTAAAATATAACGAATGCAATTCATTAGTATTTTTTTGCAAACAAGAAACACCGAGAGGGGGGGTGAATCAGTGTTCTACAAAAAATAAATTTATTATTCTAATCTTTAACCCACTTTAAACATTCAACCAAAAGAAATATGCATGAATAGAAAGAAAACAAGCACAACACCATAACACAAGGATTTTTACATGGAAACCCTGTTAGGGGAAAAACAACGATGGATGCCCAATCCATAATATTATCTAAGTATACTCAAAAAGAAGATTACAATGTGGGAATGCACTTGCATTCAGGCACACTGCCTAGAGCTCACTGCTCAAAATAGAAAGCCACATTGCCTTACAAAGATTTGGATTAGATCCAAAAGAATGAACTAAGAGAGTAGCATCTACAAATGCATGATTACAGTTCTAGTTAGGCTCAGTAGTCAATCTTCTATCGTTTTGATTGATTTTACACTTCTGCTCTGCTCTGCTCTGCTCTAACTTGCATCACAAAATATTTAATGCACAAGTGAAACTATGCATAATCACTCAATCACCCTTCTAATATTTACAACACACATTGATACACCTTATTCACACACCAAAATGATATAATTGATCATTTATAAATATTTGCAACTAAGAATTTAATTGCAACATGTTGGCTTCAATAAAAATTAAAAATATTTACAATTGATGGATCAAATCATGAATAATATTCAATGTACATCCACAATGGTTGGCCAATACTTAGCTCGGACCCAAATCAAAATGCTCAAACATAAAAACATTTGAGTAAACACTCCTCGGATATCCATGACATGTTATATCAGCTGGGTTGGCCACCAAACACTGATGAACATAAAGATATCCAACCAGATCTCCAGATCACACACAACTTGATACGAGGCACTGAGATTTTCAAACAACACAAGACATACATTGATCAACCTCCCATGAGATCCACAACTCAAAATAACAACATAAAATCTACATGTGAATCGATGAACATAAAACTATCAGATGCTTTGTCCTTCCTTGACTTTCTTCAATTTGTCTACCAATATGAGAAAATGATGATGTGTAGATCCAATCACCAACTAGGGTTGCCATAAATGACAACACCAGAAAAAATTTGCAGTGTCTCTTGCCAACAATCTCCCCCTTTGGCATTTATGGAAACACTTAGTGAAAAATGACTAAGTGTCAGATTAGTACCAACAAGAATTGCATTGCCACTTCAAAACTTCAAAAAGAATCTTCAATCTCAGCTCAGAAATGCAACTCCCCCTAACATGAATATAATTTTTTCACTATAAAACTCTCCCACTTTGAATCAATAGAAAAATTGGGGAAACCATAAAAAAAAATCAAAATTTCAAACTATACAAGCATGATCTTGTAACTTACACAAATTTGAAAACATCTGCAAAATCTCTCTTCAACATGCTTAAATTTGTGTCCCAAACCCTTTTGAGACTCTCTAGAATTTTTATGTGACCACAAACTAAATAAGATTGTGTTTCTATAGACTCAAGATTCATTGGGTCACTAACTGCTATAGCATCTTTGGCTTCCTTTAATGCACTCACCATTATTTCAATCTTTGGATCAATTAGTCCTCTGAGCTCACATGCTCTTCCTACAATCCTATCATTTCCATGCTTCAAGCTCCTTATTTTGTCAAGTAGAGATATTACTTGACCTTATTTCTTACCAACATCACCAGCTAAGAGATCAAAAGCATTAGAAATGGTAGCCAATTTTTTTTCAAGATCCTTCACCTTCTTCTCATTATCTTTAGTAAATTTGGGAAAAACTAGACATGACTTATAGGCCTTTCCACCTTTAGATAGAGAACCTTGAATATTATTCATATAGGTGGCTAACAGAGTTTTATCATTTTCAATAATTTCTTTCAACCTACTAAATATTTTTCCATCAAACTCTTTCAGCACTTTAACCATGTTTGATTTTTCAAGAGACTTGAAATGAGTACTTACAAAATTTATGAGCTTCTTCAATTCACCGAAAGAGGAACCAGATGGATCCTTAACATGAGTTGGAATAATTTTCTCCAAAATTCTAGATGCAAGACCCAAAAGCTCATTATCCTCAATGTGGACTTTAGCAATTCTTCTCTAGCTTTTTCTTGGGAAAAAGATGCAACTTTTATTTTTTGAATTGGGGACAAGGTGGATAGATCGATCGGTCCTTCAACCAATTCAAGGATTAAATTCTTCCTGTTGTTCCACTAGAAATTTCTTCACTGCCTCGACAGTGTCTCTTACTTCCACTAGAATTTCCTTAACTTGAACCTTTTCTTCTTCAACTTCTGGTTCTTCAGTAACTACTTCTTGATTGCCTTGAGGAGCTTCAACTTCTTCATTTGGCATCTCCTTTCCTTCAGCTAATACAACCTTAGGAGCTTCAGTCTCCATAGGTACTTCTATATTATCCACATCAGGAGCAATTTGAATATTCTCAATATCTACATTCACCTCCTCATTTACTGGATCAGATACAACATATTCAACATTCACTTTGAATCGTAGATTTTTGGACCCAATGGACTCTCTAACTCTTGTAGGGTTTTTCACCCAAAATGAGAGATTATATCCAAAAATGCTAACTAGTTCATTCAAATAAAGGATGTGTGTGATGGAATGAAGACTAAATGGAATGATATGAATGCAACTAAGCTAAAAAATTGAATGATTAAACATGCAAAACCTAAGAAATAAGACTTGTTTGAAAACACATTGTGTATTGCTAAAATGAACTAAATAGATGAAATATGCAGAACAGGAAGAGATGGATACAATTAGAGTGCACTTGGGAAAAATGTGATGAATCTAGAATGTTTGAAATTTTGATTGATGATGTTCCTCAAGCCTGGTAGGACTCATTCGCCATCAAGGGCGAATCAGTCCATGTTTTGGTGATTTCTTCCAGAAACCTGTTTCTCATTACCGAGAGTTGAAATCTCAGAAAATAAAATTTTCAGGCCTATAGGTGGGACTCATTTGCCAGGGTGGTGAATCAGTCAACCTAAAAAAATCTAGAAAATCAGAGGAAGATTCTATAGAGTTAGATCTACAATTTTGTCTCCTACAGGTCTCTGCTTCTGAAACTATTAGATCTGGGTCTACAAATAACTTTTTGTTGATGTCTTGACTTGAATGAAGATAAGAAGACTTGAATGACTTTGCAACTTGATTTACAATGATTTCCAAGCTTCCAAAGGACCTAAATCTACAAACACGCAACACAAGAAGATAAATTGTTGATTGTTAAGATATGGGGGTTTGCCTTGGTCAAACCCCATTTAGGTAATTAAACCAAATTGATGAAATAATGAAATGAAGCATGCAAAAATGGAATATATTACCTTGCCATGATGATTGATCTTGAAATTCTACAACATAACATGTAAAATTTTCCCTTGAAAGTCTAGAAATTGATCTTTAAATGCCTTGAAACCTAAGTTGCTTGATAGAAGATTGAATGATTTGAAGATGAGAGATGTAATAATGAGTTGTTGGATCCCCCTAAAATGAGGTGAAAAATGCCTATTTATACAATTCTTGTGCCTTACTATCCATTCATACCTCATCACAGGCTGACATCAAGTGATTTTTAAATAAAAACCTAAAAGGAATTTAAAATATTTTGAAATTAGAGCCAAGAAGGACTCATTCACCACCCATGGCGAATGGGTCCCACCTTGGACTCAAAAGTGGGTGTTGGTAATAATATTGCATCTAATATTGTTTGTCAGGTTTACATTCAAAGATACACTTAATTAAGACATGTGAAGACATAAAGGGGCCAAATAAGTCATAAGAAAGGTGTAAATAAGGAGATGTGCCTAAGAGAGTGTGAAAGTTTGTTATAAGACTTTACAACACCTCAAAATAAGACTTAATAATGAATAGAAAGGAATATTTATATGAATTATGATAAAAAGAGTCTAGAAGAGTGTAGAAATGTGTTACAATAGTTCACAACACCTTATCAAGACATTGTCAAATGTATTTTATTTGATTTGCAAGGGTCTAAGACCTAGTGTGGATACATAAAATACCTCACAACACTAGATTAAGACCTTGTTTTAGTCATTGTAATCCTGAAATAATCCATATAAAGAAAAGGGTCCATTTTTCTAGGGCACACACTTCTTCAACATTGATCTTGTTCTTTGATAGAAATGCTTCCAAGATTTTCTTGGTTTCATCAGCAACATCAGTTTCACCAATCATAAGTTTGATCACCCTTGTTTTTCTTTTAAATTCCTTCTTGGCTTTGTTTAGGAGTGACTTCATCTCCTCAATAGACATTTCAAGACATAATTCTACAAAAATTATCTTTCTCATATGCTCTTCTTCTATCCTATCATTTACTCTTTTCATCTCCAAAACCTCATACAAACTCTTAGGTAAACTAGACATAATTTCAACAAGAACTTTATTGAAAATATTCAGATGTTTTATTGTTGCCTCCTCAAGAATTATTTTTACTGATTCATCAAAATTTCATACCATTTGTAGAGGGGCTTGAGGTTTCCATCCTTGAAAACAACATTCTCAACTTCTTCAACTATCATACTTGGTTTGTCAAATTTTTCCTTCTTTTCCTTTTCTTCTTCACTGGAAGGTTTTCTCTTGGTTAGGTTTGTAGCCTACGTGCTAGTAGCCTTTATTTCTTTCACACCTTCATCTGACTCAGTCTCCTCATCTCCTAAGATGTCTTCATAGGTTCTTGTTCTCTTGTTCTTCTTCTGCTTACCAAAAACCTTGTCTTGAGTTTGCACAAGAACTGGCTTGGCTGCAAGAGTGAATAGGGATGGAGAACTCCTTGTTCATCTAGTACAAGTAGAGGATTCTTCTAGACTAGCAGATTCGGTTCTTGTTGGATCTTTTCCTACTTCAGCTTCATCTCTCATCCTTTTGGATTCTTTCAATGCTTCTACAAATATAGCCATTCTTTCTGCAATGACTTCCACTTTTTTTCTTACTCTTTTGACAAGTTTAGGCTTCTCCAGCTTTTCATACACCTGCATATCATTTTCAACATAGGTTCCAAACCTCTCTTCTGTTGGATCCAAAGGATTGTTCAACAAATTTTCTGCATACATCTCCAAGATGTTCTCCTTGACTTTATATCCCATAGGAATAATCCATATAATTATGGGATCAATGGCTTCCATTAGGTATTGATCAATATCTACCACAAAATAGATTGTATCTTTGTACTTCTCTATAATTGAAGTAGGAATTCTTTCTCTTGCATGCATCATACTCTAAATTTTTTTGAAGTACCCCTAGAGGGAATTTTTTTTGTCTAACTATCACCAATGAACTTTCCCAACACCAAAAACCTCACTCATGAAATAAAAGAACATACATAGCAGAAAATTACCATATTTAAAAGAGTTATTTTTGTCTTTCTTAATCTTACCCAGATTCTCAATCAACTAACTTCTAAGTAGCTCACACAAGTCATATTCTACATTTTCTTTTACCATCTGATAGGCTACATAAATGGCCATACCAGATACTAAATTATCCCATCCAATGACCATCGATGCAAATTTCACATCCACTTCAACAATATCTTTGATTGTCATTTCCCTTCTATCAAATTTTTCACTTGTTGCATCAGTAACCATCTGATTCTTTACAGATTTCAAGATTGGCAGTCCACTAGAGGAATTTAGACCTGTGACAGTTCTTATAGCCTCTTTCGTAATCCTAAAAGGTATATTCAATCACATGAACTCAGCATGAACTCAGCTCAAAATATATCACACCCATTCACTTTCCTCAAATATTTGGAATTTCACAAACTGTGTGAACTTCTTCTCTTCTAGGGTTTTGTATTATGGCTTAACAGTGAAGTCCTCTCCAATTATATGGCTGGAATAAAAATTCAGCATTTGTGAGCTCCCTAACTCTTCAATATTAGCATGAATGTGAGCCCTAATGTCTTCACTATGCAAGACACGGTACGATACAGACAAAAACACACCTAGGGGCTTGGTCTCAATAGACTTAAAAGGATGTCACTTAAACTTTAGAGGGGTTCTATCCTTGAATTCAACTACCAATGGAGTGGCCATTTTTACAAATTCACAAATTCACAGGTTTTTCGATAAATACCTTTTCGTCAGATCAGAGTTTGATCGTTGAATCTTCTTCACACTTAAATCTTGCCGCAATTAAGAAAAGTTTGCCCCAGAGCTCTCCAAACTTCCATAATTCAAAGTGACAAATGAAGGATAAAAATGACCATTTATCATTTTCACACCTAACCCTTTTTGTCGCAATAAATGCTTTTACCCTAACTCATCTGGTTACCTTGTTTTCATGCACTGTGATAGATAATTCTTCTACGGATCTCCAATACTGTATAATACTTTCTCCAATTGGTTGAACAACATCTAAAAATAATCTATGCACTTACTAGACTTATCCACATTCCAATTTCAGTTACCGATAGGGGGTTAAGATATTTTCTTGACATCTCCCTCTAGGCCAAAGGCCTAAAGCTTATTCCTGGAGGAATTACCAGAAGCAGATTTTGGTGTTGGCACATTTCCTTCAATAGAGGGATTCTTCTTCACCCATTTATTTTGCATTTTCCTCTTGATCACATCTATGGTGACTTTACCTTTTCCCTTAACATCCTACTGCATGTTTTGTTTTACGGGACCTCTTCTACTCTAACAGAATCTAGCACTGTGGCCAAATTTTTTGTAGTTGTAACACACAACATTTCTCTATCCAGAACTACTATTCCACTGATTTTTCCTTGATCTGCATTGGTTAGAAATATGCGCAAGTCTATTGCATGCATAGCATCTGACATCTCTATGAAAGTTGTTCATCACATTTCTGCATTCATTTGACTTATGACCAAACTTATTACAATTAAAGCACTGACTTGAGAATGATGGTCCACTTGGATGCATCATATTTCTACATTGAGAAGCCATATGACCAAATTTATTGCAAGTGAAATAGTAACCATTAAATCTTTGAGCATTCAGTTGTCTAATTACCAGATTCCTTCTAGCTCCATTCATTTGATTTCCTTGCCTGAATCTCCATTGTCTAGATTTGGAACTTTCTCTTTCTTCATAGCCAAGACCTTGCTTGTCATCATTAGTCCTATGACCTTTAATTATTTCATCAAGCTTGGTTCAGCTAGATATGAATTTCTCCTTGTACTCATTTGCAATAGTAAGTTCATTTATGAGATCATCAAGTTGTTTTTCAAGAACTTCCTCTTTGTTTTTAGATTGTTCCAATTCATTGTCCAATCAACTACATTCTTTAGATTTTTCTTTCAAATATTGAGCAAGCTTTTCTTCATTCTTCCTTCTATCTTCAATCTCATTGGTCATTCTCATCATGATAGATTCCATCTCATGCTTCAAGGCAACATTTTCTCTAGACAACTTTTCACATTCTTCTATTTTCTCCTTCAAGGCATGACTTAGTTGTTCATCTTCCATGCTTCTATTCTTCTACATAATCTAATCACATAATTCCTTTCTTTTCTCCCTTGATTCATTGATTTTGTCTTTCAATGACTGAATGAATTTCCTTACATTCTGAAGACTTTCTTGCAGCTCTCGGCTCTCATATTTTGACTGGTCAAGATCATCCAGGGCCACCAAAATTTGTTGTTGAAGACTGCTTATATCCATTGAAAACACTTTCTAAGATCTCCCCAAGCTATTGGACTTGTTTCAAGGAACTAGCTATGATACCAATTGTTGGAAACAAGCAACACTAAGAGGGGGGTGAATCAGAGTTCTGAAAAAAATAAATTTATTATTCTAATATTTAACCCACTTAAAACATTCAACCAAAAGAAATATGCATGAACAGAAAGAAAACAACCACAACACCATAACGCAAGGATTTTTTTTGTGGAAACCCTGTTAGGGGAAAAACCACGGTGGATGGCCAATCCACAATATTATCTGAGTATACTCAAAAAGAAGATTACAATGTGGGAATGCACTTGCATTTAGGCGCACTTCCTAGAACTCGCTGCTCAAAATAGAAAGGCACATTGCCTTACAAAGATTTGGATTAGATCCAAAAGAATGAACTGGGAGAGTAGCATCTACAAATGCTTAATTACAGTTTTGGTTAGTCTTAGTATTTGATCTTTTGTCCTTCTGACTAATTTTTCACTTCTCTTGTTCTCTGCTCTAACTCGCATCACAAAATTTTTAATGCACAAGTGAAACTATGCATAATCACTCAATCACCCTTTTGATATTCATAACACACATTTAAACACCTTATTCACACACCAAAATGATATAATTGATCATTTATATATATCCACAACTAAGAATTTAATTGCAACATGTCGGCTTCAATAAAACTTAAAAATATTTACAACTGATGGCTCAAATCATGAATAATATTCAATGCGCATCCACAATGGTCGGACACAACTTACCTTGGACCCAAATCAAAATGCTTGAACACAAAAACATTTGAGTAAACACTCCTCAAATATGCATGACACATTATATCAATTAGGTTGGCCACCAAACACCGATGAATAGAAAGATATCCAATCAAATCTCTAGACTTGCACACAACTTGATATGAGGCACTGATATTTTTGGATAACACAAGACATACATTGATCAACCTCCCATGAGATCCACAACTCAAAATAAAAATAGAAAATATACATGTGAATTGATGAACACAAAACTGTCGAATGCTTTGTCCTTCCTTGATTATCTTCAATTTGTCTGCCGGTATGAGCAAATGATGATGTGTGGATCCAATCACCGACTAGGGTTTCCATCAATTACAACACTAGAAAACATTTGTAGTGTCTCTTGCAAACATATTTTTCATGATGACATTGACATTAAGAGAAGAGTTCATTGTTTATTTCATGTTTTGGAAAGGAGAACTAGTGTCTATTAGTTCAAGGTGTATGATGATTAAAGTTGTCTTAGAAGGATGTTTTGTGATATTATTGATGTTGAGGGAAGGCTTGATTGCTTCTAAGGAAAATAACCAAGACCATGAGTTGTTCCTTGTGTGTTAGGATTGATGGGGACATGGATACCTTGCTCTCTAGCACCACATCCTTTTACACTATAGCCAAGTTGTTTCATAAGTTCATAATATTTTCCATAAAGCTTTTTCATTGCATTTGAATTGGGTGGTTGTTTGTTGTTGTGTTCATCAAAGGTCGTTGTATAATTTGTTATGTTTTGGTCTAAAGTGGTTGAGGTGGATGCTTTCGAAGGGTCATCCAAGTTTTTTGTTGACATCACAACTTTTTCGTTTGCTATATTTGAATCTTTGTTTATGATCTGGTACTCATCCATGAGTGTTGGTGTGAAGTCTAAAGAACTCCAATCATTGACTAATAGCTTTTAGTGTTGTTCTTTATTTTCGGGTTGTACGGGTTCCATGTGTGTAGTGGATATTGATGTGTTTAAATGATGCACATTGTTTTGCTCAATTTTCAAATGACTATTGGGATCAAGATCAACTTGAAGAATGTGCACTTTGTTGATTTAGATGTATTTCATTTTTCTATGAAGATTGGAAGGCACACCATTCGTTGCATGAATCCATGGTCTACCTAAGATAAGATTACATGAAATGTTATGAGGCATAACATGGATTGGTGCATCCAATGTGGCCACTCTAGCTGTAAGAGGCATAATGATCACCCAAGCGGTTTCATTTTTACATTGTCATATCCCTTAATAGATAAAGAATCGGGTTGAATGTTCGATTGATAAATTTCAAGCCTATCTAGAAGGCTCACACTACAAACATTAACCCTTGAGCTAGTGTCAACAAGGGTTTGCTTTATCCCTTTTGTTTTGTATTGAGATATGAACATGAAAGCATAATTTTGTTTTTGCACTTCTGAAGGGGGGAGTTCACTTTGGTGGAAAGCAATGTCAGCATTCAATCCTTGAATTATGGTTGCTATGTTATTTGGCTACACATTAGAAGGGATAGGAGCTTGTTGTAAGGCTGTTTGAAGTCTAGTGTGATAAGTAGGTGAATTTTGAAGAATGTTACAAAGGGATATCTTTGTAGGAGTGCTCTTAATTTGTTCAATGAGATCGTACTCCCTTAATCGAGGAGTAGGAGAAAAATTAGGCAAAGATAAGGAATTCAAGGATGGATTGTTTTGATTGTTGTATGTATGAACAATGGTAGTATGACTCGGTTGTTGTGACACATGATTCTAAGGTGGGTAGAGGGTGAACTCAGGTTTAGGTGGAGTTTTATGTGATGGTGGGTAAAGGATGAGCTTGGGTTGTCATGTATTTTGTTGTTTGTGTGAAGGTGGGTAGAGAATTAGAGGGTTCTTAGGATGTCCCACAAGGTATGTATGAGGTCCATTGAGTGAGGGGGGTGTAATGGACACTTTCACATTCATAACCTCATCGATCTTGGTTTAATGTATCTCTAATAAGGGGCAATCTAGAATCACATGTTTATCTAAGGAAGGAACATTACTATGGTTTCCGTTTGTGAGAACCATGATATTCTCCCTAGGAGGAGATTTTTTAGGAGAACTACTAATCAAATGTTCTTGAAATTCATGAATTGGTTCTTCTAAAATGACTTCATTGCATGTATGGGAATGATTAATGGTTGAATTTTTATTTTGATTAGGAATGGGAAGATGGGGGGAAGATTCTATGTGATTATCATTTTTTTTTAAGGTCACATTCGGTTGTTCCAGATTATATACCCTAATAGGAGAGCTTGCAAGATGATCATCCAAGGTTGAAGTTTGCAAAGTAGCTTCATCACAAGTGGGGTAGGCATCAAGAGAAAGGTTCAAGATTCTTATGACTCTTAATAGGTATATCTTCTAACACCAAGCTATCCTATTTGCATCAAGGAGGGAGATTACAAGAAGGGAAATTTTGATTGTTATGGTTAGGGAGATTGTTGAGGAATGTTTCTATGATCTCATGTTCTTGTTTTTTAATATATTCCAAACGGGAATGGGGAGATGGACAATCAAGACCCTCAATACCTTTGTTACTAATAGGAGATGTATTGGGAGAAGAACAAGTATGAATTTCATGATCAATGATAAGTTAATTCCTTTGTTCCCAAATGTCTTCCAAAATAGGACAAGTTGGGGAAGAATCATAAAGAGGGTTATCATAGATCTTGAAAGTTCTCTTATCTAACACCAATATAATTTCATCACTATCACAGGAGGAGAAGATGCTAGGAGATGAACATAGGTAGGTTTCAATGATGTCTTGTTGCAATGTGTGATCATCATGATTACTTAGCATTATGTATTCTTGTTTAGTAATGTTTTTTCTAATAGGAGAGGTAAGAGGAGAGAAACAACTCGGATTTTCAAAATGATCATCAATTGGTTCTTCTAACACTATAATATCTTCTTCACAAGAAGGAGATATAATAGGAGAAGAACAAATGTTATTGTGATGATTACCCAAGGTTTCTTTCACTAGACTAACCTCATCCACAGAATGGAAACTAGGAGAGGGATCTAAGATGAACGGAAAGAGAGGGGAAAGGACCTCATATTCATATGCCCTTAACAAAAATTTCTTACAACATGCAATAAGATCCAAAAATAGTACATGAAAGATGATAACTATAGATTTTTGTAATGAAAACATGATGTAATGATTATTCTAAAAAATTTAAATGTAACCATTTGAAAGAAAATATGCAAAAGAGGAATGCAATTTTTTCAGATTGTAAGGATGACAATTGATTGATTATACGATGTAACAATATGAAAATGCAAACTTGAAATTTAAACCATGCATGAAATGAGCTAATTTAAGTGAGATCTAATGAAATGCATGTTATAGAAACTCAAACAACTGATATAGGTAGTTGATAGTAGCAAACAGAAGCTTTAAAATAGGGTTTTTAGCTTTGTAAAAGGTTGTTTCAGGGGTGAACAGGGACTAAGTCACCCAAGGTAGAAACTTATTCCTACTAGGGAATTTTTTGAGATTTTTCTAATATTTTTTATGGATGTTGGCGGTATTTATACTATATAATGCAGACTTAAGATGTAAATGAAAATTTTAGAGATTTTGAATGATTTAAGATGCAAAAATGCTTGTAATTGAAAATGATTTCAAAAATGACTACCCTTAAATGATGTTTTTGACCTAGAGGCATAAAAAAATTGTTCCCAAAACTTTCCAGACTTATAGTATATGATACTAGGAGGCTTAGGAAGCACATAAATGAGGTTTCTTACACTATAACAGATAGTTAAAAATATGAACTAGAACTAAATCGCCCAAAGTGGCAGATTAGTCCCAGTTAGATTTTTTTCCAAAATTTCAAAAAAAATTCAAAAGATGTTGATGCATTTTAGTTTGTATGTTGTAGACCTAAAATGAAGATGCATAATTTTAAAAATTCTCAATGAAATTATATCCAATAATACAAGCTAAATGAGCTTTTCACTAATGCAAGTTTTTGAAACCCTAGAATGAAAACAATGCAAAACCTAATGCAATGTTGATGCAAGCTATATCTAGGATGATAAAGGACTCCAAATTAGAAAAGAAAAGTATTCAAAAGTAAGGTTCACCAAAATGTGGACAAAGATTTTGGCACCCCAATACTGTCTCACATTTCTAGGGTTTTTCACTTAGAAGGAGAAAGATGGGCCAAAATGGGCAATGTCTAAACTCAAGATTAATGTAAATAAAATGTAATATGTATAATTATGATCTATAAGTGCAATAAACTAAAATAAAGATGACTTATTGATGCTAAGTTTAAGAAATATGAAGTGCTGGAAAACATATTATGATATGCAAAAACACCTAAAAATGCAAGTAAATGATGAAATAACTGGACAAAATTGGAGATGTGCACCTAGAATCTGAAATATGATGTGGAGAGATTCTAGAATCCTAAAAAAATTGACTAAAAATGCTGATTGGGACATTTATGCCAAGCTTGGTGACTTAGTTCCAGTTTCAGGAAAACTTGCCAGAACAAGAATCTACCAATTGGGTATCCAAAAATGTAGAAATGGTGCAGGAGCACCTAAGCTAAACTCAAGGTTGTTATGTTCAATTTTGGCTTGTACCTGACCTTAGCCAAGTTAGGGTAATGGTGTGTTTATCTTGGACCTTAGAAGGTCTTGCTTGTCTGTGGTGAGTTGGTCACTAGGACTAAAATCATCTTAGTGTAATCATTGTTGTTAAATTTTGCTTTAATTAGCCTTAGACAACTTATGTTGGAATGTAAAGCATTAAATGTGTGCTAAACACATCTAAGTTGTTAGAAGATGCCAAGAGGCAGTTAGGGGAGTTGTTGGCTCAGAATCAAAGAGATTGAGGTCCTAAGATGTAGGATGATGGCAAAGTTGCAAGAATGTTACAAAGTTGCATGACAACATTGTTAGGTTGCATGCAACTTAGTTGTCTTGGATTCCCTAAAAATTAGGAGTATGGGATCGATCAAATTCCCTTGAAACATGGAAAAGGCATCTATGTAGGTGTGGTGGCTCATAGACAAGCAGTTAGAATGCATTGTAATCAAGTTTTTGGTTTGAAGGAATAGAGAATTTTTGCATTTTCTGTGTATACCGTATGATCTTGTGTGAAAATTCTATTAGATGAATTAGGAGTGTTGATTTGTTAGTAGATTTGTGTTTATACAATAGTTTTGAGTATCTTCCATATTGTAATCAAGTTGCCTTGAATTGATTTAGGGCTTTGTATTCATAAGTTGAGGTTGTAGAGAGTTTTCTTGTTTTGTACAGTCCAGTTAGTCTCTTCATGGCTCCCCCATAAAATCTGACCACGGGATCTTCCTGAGATTAGTTGGGTATGGAAGGGGAGCCAATGAACTATAAGTATTTGGCAATAGGATTCATGGGAAGGCGAGCAATAATTTTTAAAATTAAACCCTAGGCGAGCTAGGACAGTCCGATTAGGAGTTTGATCATAAAAAGTGAAGAATATAGGTAGGGGTTACAAGTATTGTACGGAACAAGCATGGTATCAGGTAGGGTAAGATAGGATCTTCACATGCCAGAAGGATTGAAGCTTCAACCAATCCATTTGTGTGAAGAATTAGGAGGAGGTCAGTGAAACCCTAAGAATTAGGCCTAATAGCCCTTTTTACCCTTGAATGTAGGAACCTACTGTACGGAGGAGACAGAGGTCTAGAACCCTGTGAAAAATTTAAAGGCTCAAAAAGGGTTCTTGGAAATGAAGTTTATTTGCTCGGTTGTTTGGCAAGTTAAAGCAAGAAAATCAAAAAGGTGACTAGTAAGGGCTATAAGGAATTAGGCCTCACCAAGGCAAATTCTTAAAATCGGGTAGTGTGAAGATTGAATACCATCCTAAATGGATCTAATTGGATGTGAAAGGCATGTTTACAGTACCTCTAGCTCCCCTACAACAGTTCAAGATTGTATGTGATGTTGGTACTTAGATTCTTCTAAGTCCAAGAGAGAGTATACCAGTTTCAAAAGAGGTGTTGGTCTTCCAAGGTAAAGCGTAGGTGGAAAACTATTAGAGAAGAGTAGGAGCAGGACTTGGTTAATTATCCAAGCCCAACAAGAACCCATTGGTGTCAGGTTCTAGGAAGGAGACAATGAAGAGGTCTTCTAAAAGATTGTGCAAGCAAGCTTTGGTTCACCATACACCATATTGGTATCAAAGCTCTTGTTTGATCAAGGCTTGTGATTGATGTTGCAGCCCACTGAGTCAGTAGGAGAGAACACACCAGAGGAAAAAACCATGGTGACTAATGCTAAGTTAGCTAAGAAGGTAGAAGAGCAAGAGGAGGACAACCGGCTGCTAAGAGAAAGGTTGTCTCAAATGGAGAAGCTCTTGGATGAAGTCCAAGAAATGATAGACAAAGTGAAGGATAAGATAGAACAGAAGGAAGAGTAGGAAGCAAAGGAAAAAGAAGAGTACTTGGAGGAGGAAGCTCCAAAACCTGACCTTGTTCTTGCTGAAGAACCATTCTTGAAGGCATTGCAGGCCTTAAGTGGCAAAGCTTTGGAAGGAGTGCCACTATTTAGTGGACAAATGGACCCTGATTTAGTTGTGAACTGGATTGAGAGTATAGAAAATCACTTTGAATGTGATGGGATAATAGAGGCCCAAAAATTAAAGGTGGCTAGGTCAAGGTTGAGAGCAACTCTCACATGGTGGAAATTTGTACAAGCTGAAAGAGATAAAGAGGGCAAGGGTCCCATAGTTACATGGAGAGGAATGGTAACTAAAATAAGACAGACCTATCTACCTAATGACTATGAAGTTCAGTTGCATAGGAGAAGACACAATCTTAGGTAAAAAGATATGGATGTCCAAACATACATTGAGTTTCAAAAATTGTGCCTTAGATCAAAGGTGGTTGAAGATGAAAGCATCAAGCTAGCAAGGTATTTGAATGGGATTAAGTGGTCTATCCAAGAAGACATGAGCCTAGTGAGCTTCAAAACCATCCGCCAATGCTATCAAATGGCCTCAAAGATAGAGGAGAAAGGCAAAAAGAAGCAAGAGAAAAACCCCAAAAGTAGAGGTAAAGGGAAAGACAACAGAGGACAAAGAGGTGGTTATGGTGGAAGGAGTTCAAAACCAAGGGCCCAAGGAGAAGTCAGATACTCTAAGCAACAAGAAGGAAGCTCTAGTAGAGGTGGTAGAGGAAGAGGCTCCAGCTCTAGAGGAAGAAGTGGTGGACAAGGAAGAGGTAACTACTTTACCAACATGAAATGCTACCACTGCAATCAGATGGGACACTCGGCCTATAGATGTCTTGAGAAAGGTGGTACCTCACATGGAGGTGACAAGAGAACTAACCTAGTTCATGATGAGATAGCTGCAGCAAATAAACATCCTGAAGTACCATTGAATTCAGAGGAAGGTGAGAACCTCATGACAAGGAGAACTTTGATCAAGGAACCGGTTAAAGAAGAGCCAAGTTAAAGGATGTCCCTATTTAGGATAAAATTCAAGATGATGGGGAAAGTGTGTAGAGTCATCATTGACTCAGGATCTACTGACAATATTGTGTCAGAGGAGGCAGTCAACAAGCTGAAGATGACAAGGATACCCCACACCAATCCTTACAAGGTCACATGGCTCAATAAAGGTCAACATGTCCTGGTGAATGAACAAGCATGGGTGGAGTTCTCAATTGGTAGGTACAAGGACAAATTCTTGTGTGATGTATTACCTATGGATGCATGTCACTTGCTCCTAGGTAGACCATGGCAATTTGATTGCCAAGTTGTGCATGATGGAGCAAAGAACTCCTATACTTTCAAGAAAGATAAGGTAACCTTCAAAATTCAGTCTTTGCTAGAAGATACAGAGGTGCAGACAGTAGGTCCTAAACTGCTCATGGTTGGTGAAAAAGAGTTCCTAGAATCCTTGGAAGAAGGAGAAGGAGTTGGCTATGTAGTGATGCTAAGGCCAAGAGAGGTAAGCAATGAGAAAGCAGCTAAAAAACTAGAGTTACCTAAGGAGATACAGAAAATGTTGCAGACCTATGAAGGCATTGTGAGTAGTGGACAACCAACAACATTACCTCCTAAAAGAGCCATAATACATAGGATAGACTTGATACCAGGGGATACCCTACCAAACAAAGCAGACTATAAGATGACTCCTCAACAAAATGAGGAAATAGCTAAGCAAATTGAAGAACTCCTCAACCAAGGTCTCATTAGGAAAAGTATCAGTCCATGTGTAGTACCCATTGTCTTAGCACCTAAAAAGGGAGGAGAATGGAGGCTTTGTACTGATTCCAGGGCCATAAATAAGATAACCATCAGGTATAGGTTCCCTATTCCTAGGATTGAAGATCTCATGGATTGTCTAGGTGAAGCTAGGTACTATACCAAGATAGATTTAAAGAGTGGTTATCACCAAATTAGGATACATGAGGGAGATGAGTGGAAAACAGCATTCAAAACCAATGAGGGTCTTTATGAGTGGCTGGTCATGCCATTTGGATTGTCTAATGCCCCCTCCACATTCATGAGACTCATGAATGAGATCCTCAAAGAATACATTGGCAAATTTGTAGTGGTGTATCTTGATGATATACTGATCTTTAGCAAAACAAGAGAGGAGCACCTCAAACAGATAGAGTTGGTTTTCCAGAAGCTGCAGGAGGAGAAGTTGATGATCAATTTGGAAAAATGTGAGTTCATCAAAATAGAGCTGGTGTACCTTGGATTTGTGCTATCACATGGCAACTTGAAGATGGACAGCAACAAAGTGGAAGCCATCCTCAATTGGCCTACTCCAAAGACAGCAACAAAGGTAAGAAGCTTCCATGGTCTTGCTCAGTACTATAGAAAGTTCATAAGATAGTTTAGTGCTATTTGTGCTCCTATGTTGGATACCATTAAAGGAGGAATGAAGACTAAGTTTGTGTGGAATGAGCAAGCTAACAAAAGTTTTGAGTTGTTGAAAGAAAAGATAGCTACCCAACCTATTTTGGTGTTGCCAAGCTTTGAAAAGGTATTCACTATAGAGTGTGATGCAAGCAATGTGCCTATTGGAGTTATTCTCAGTTAAGAGGGCAGACCGGTGGCTTTTCATTTAGAGAAGTTAAGTGAAGCCAAGAAGAAGTATTCTTCTTATGACCTTAATATGTATGCATTGGTCCAGGCTTTAAGGAAATGGAGGCACTACTTGCTTCCCAAGGAATTCATAGTGTATTCAGACAACCAAGCACTTAGTTTCCTGAATTCACAAGAGAAGTTGAGTCACAGACACATGAAATGGGTGTACCTGCAAGCTTATACCTTCAATATCAAGCATAAGAAAGGAGTTCTCAACAAGGTAGCAGATGCCTTGAGTAGAAGATTCCTCACCATTCAAGAGATTCAGATGAAAAGCATGGGAATAGATCACTTCAAGGATCTATATGCAAATGATGAAGATTTTGCAGACATTTATAAGGTATGTGTTGAATACAAGAATCACTTTCATAGTAAATATGCGAATATACTTTGCAAAGTGATGTTTTGTTTAAAGGGAATCAACTATGTGTTCCTAGAGGTTCCATTAGAGAATTTGAAATAAGAAAAGCATAATGGTGCATTGAGTGGTCACTTTGGGATCACAAAGACTTAAGAACTTGTTCAAAGGTTTTACTATTGGCCAAGGATGAACCTAGATGTTAGGAGGCATGTGGAGAGTTGTATGGTGTGTCGAAAGGCCAAGGGTGCTTCTTCAAATGCAGGCCTATACCAACCACTGCCTATTCCTATTAGGCCATGGGAATGTTTGAGTATGGATTTTGTAGTTGGGTTACCCAAGACAAGGCAAGGCATGGATAGTGTTTATGTGGTTGTGGACAGGTTCAACAAAATGGCTCACTTTGTGCCATGTAAAACAACCAATGATGCCAGTCAAATAGCTTCTCTTTTCTTCAAAGAGATAGTAAGGATTCATGGATTACCAATCAACATTGTATCAGACAGAGACACTAAGTTAATGAGTCATTTTTGGAACACTCTTTGGCAGAGATTGGGCACTAATTTATCCTTTGGATCTGCATACCATCCCCAAACTGATGGTCAGACCGAAGTTGTAAACAGAAGCCTTGGAAATCTCTTAAGGTGCTTGACCAAGGAGTCTAGTCAACAATGGGATCAGTTGATTGGGAAAGCTGAATATGCCTATAATGATACTGTCAATAGATCAACATGGAAGAGCCCCTTTGAAATTGTCTATGGACTACATCCTAGAGGTTTCTATGAGCTAAGAGACTTGAAGGATGGAGTCAAGGGAAGTGGATATGTTGATGAATTTTCCTATGCAATGTAGGAGATTCATGATACAGCTAGAAAAACATTGGCAGAACATACCATGAAGCATAAGACCAAGGTGGATGAGCATAGAAAAGAAGTTCAGTTCAATGTTGGAGATTTGGTGCTGGTGCATTTAAACAAGTCTAGACTGCAGAAAGGAGTCCCTCATAAGTTGCGAATGAAGAGGATAGGTCCCTGTCCTATCTTAGAGAAATATGGAAGCAATTCTTTCAAAGTGCAGTTACTAGATGACAGTGGATTGTCCCCTATTTTCAATGTTGCAAATCTAGTTCATTACAAAGGACCACCACCAAACATGGATCAAACCCTCCATGAAGTCATCCAAGATGTAAAAGAACTCAAACTGCCCTCTGCTACAGTCAAACAAGTTGATAGTGTATTGGATACTAGGGTCTATAAGAGGACTAGAACCGAAGAATACAAAGAACATCTAATTAAAAGACATGGTCAACCTGATGTTGATGCAGTGTGGATCAAGGAGTCATAGTTCAAGAAGTTGGGCATTGATCTCAACTTGCTCAATCCAAGGGTGGATTGAAATCTTTTGTTTTGGGGAGGATGGTGCAGGAGCACCTAAGCTAAAATCCAGGTTGTTATGTTCAATTTAGGCTTGTACCTGACCTTAGCCAAGTCAAGGTAATGGTGTGTTTATCTTGGACCTTAGAAGGTCTTGCTTGTGTGTGGTGAGTTGGTCACTAGGACTAAAATCATCTTAGTGTAATCATTGTTGTTAAATTTTGCTTTAATTAGCCTTAGACAGCTTATGTTGGAATGTAAAGCATTAAATGTGTGCTAAACACATCTAAGTTGTTAGAAGATTCCAAGAGGTAGTTAGGGGAGTTGTTGGCTTGGAATCAAGGAGATTGAGGTCCTAAGATGTAGGATGATGGCAAAGTTGCAAGAATGTTGCAAAGTTGCATGACAACATTGTTAGGTTGCATGCAACTTAGTTGTCTTGGATTCCCTAAAAATTAGGAGTATGGGATCGATCAACTTCCCTTGAAACATGGGAAAGGCATCTATGTAGGTGTGGTGGCTTGTAGACAAGCTGTTAGAATGCATTGTAATCAAGTTTTTGGTTTGAAGGAATAGAGAATTTTTGCATTTTCTGTGTATACCGTATGATCTTGTGTGACAATGCTATTAGATGAATTAGGAGTGTTGATTTGTTAGTAGATTTGTGTTTATACAATAGTTTTGAGTATCTTCCATATTGTAATCAAGTTGCCTTGAATTGATTTAGGGTTTTGTATTCATAAGTTGAGGTTGTAGAGAGTTTTCTTGTTTTGTATAGTCTAGTCAGTCTCTTCATGGCTCCCCCATAAACTCTGACCATGGGATCTTCCTAAGATTAGTTGGGTATGGAAGGGGAGCCAATGAACTATAAATATTTAGCAATAGGAGTCATGGGAAGGTGAGCAAGCATTTTTGAAATCAAACCCTAGGCGAGCTAGGACAGTCTGGTTAGGAGTTTGATGGTAAAAAGTGGAGAATATAGGCAGAGGTTACAAGTATTGTATGAAACAAGCATGGTATCAGGTAGGGTAAGATAGGATCTTCACATGCCAGAAGGATTGAAGCTTCAACCAATCCATTTGTGTGAAGAATTAGGAGGAGGTCAGTGAAACCCTAAGAATTAGGCCTAATAGCCCTTTTTACCCTTGAATGTAGGAACCTACTGTACGAAGGAGACAGAGGTATGGACCCCTGTGAAAAATTTAAAGGCTCAAAAAGGGTGCCTAGAAATGAAGTTTATTTGGTAGATTGTTTGGCAAGTTAAAGCAAGAAAAGAAAAAAGGTGACTGGTAAGGGCTATAAGGAATTAGGCCTCACCAAGGCAAATTCTTGAAATCGGGTAGTGTGAAGATTGAATACCATCCTAAATGGATCTAATTGGATGTGAAAGGAATGTTTACAGTACCTCTAGCTCCCCTGCAATAGTTCAAGATTGTATGTGATGTTGGTACTTAGATTCTTCTAAGTCCAAGAGAGAGTATACCAGTTTCAAAAGAGGTGTTGGTCTTCCAAGGTAAAGCACAGGTGGAAAACTCTTGGAGAAGAGTTGGAGCAGGACTTGGTTAATTATCCAAGCCCAACAAGAACCCATTGGTGTCAGGTTCTAGGAAGGAGACAGTGAAAAGGTCTTCTAAAAGATTGTGCAAGCAAGCTTTGGTTCACCATACACCAAGAAACCACTTTTCAGGCCTGGCAGTGGGACTAATCTACCACTAGTTGCGACTTAGTCCACTTCTAAATTTTTGAAAATTTGAAAGTGGAAATGAAAGCCCTTGGTCTGTACTTTGGATCCTGATAGGTGTATGCTTCTGAAACTCCAATTTTTCAGGCCTTAAAGTACCTTTTTGTTGATATTTTGGATTGGTCAACAAGGAGATGTCTTCAAAAAGTATTCAACCCATTCATCAATGATCTTCAAACCCTCAAAATTTCTAAATATGCAAATACACAATGAACGAGAAATAAATTGTGAATGTTACGACATTATGGTTTTCCTTGGTCAAACCCCTTTTTTTAGGTAATTAAACCAAATGAAGAAATAATGTAATGAAGCATGCAAAAATGGAGTTAATACCTTTCCATGTGTTTGATCTTGAATTTCTACAACAAAATATGAAGAATCTTCCCTTGAATGTCCTTGGGAAGCTATCTTGATGACTTGTAATGATAAACCCTAGTTTTCTTGACTTGAGAACATGATGAATGATGGATGAATGATGATGAGTTATGAATTTAGGATGAGTTAGGTCAAATGAGAGGGAAAACCCTTTATTTATACACAATTATGCCCAAATTCTCGAAAATACATCATCACAAGCCGACTTTAGGTCTTGAGGAATAAAAACCCAAAAGAAATTTAAATTTATTTAGACTTTTGAGCCAAATGGGACTAAGTCGCCACTAGTGGCGACTTAGTCCACTTAGGAATTTTTAAGTGGATGTTAGGAATTGCGATAATTTAAATAATTTTTATTGGGTTCTTCTTCAACAAGACACTTAATTAAGGCCTATAAGTGCATAAAGGGGCCATTTAAAGCATAAGAAAGGTGTAAATATTGATGACAAGCCTAGAAAAGTATGAAAGTTTGTTACAAGACTTTAAAATAGGTCTTGGTATGGTTATTGAGGTGAATTATGATGTTATGGTCTTAGAAAAGTTTAAAGATGTGTTACAACACCTTTATAAGACATTAATAAATGCATTTTATTCAGTTTACAAGGGTCCAAGACCTAGTGTGGATGTGTAAAACACCTCACAACACCAAATCAAGGCCTCATTAATTCCAATTTGTCATCAATTATTCCCATATCAAGCAAAGTATACACTTTTTGGTGACACAGCAGGATCATCACAGAAAAAATAGGCCCTTAAGTGGCAAAAAATTCAGGAAAATCAGAGTTAGGCAACTTGATGTAAAAAAAAAGTTATCTACATTATTTCAAAAATATGTAAGAATAGAATTTTTAGTGCAAATTTAATGTAGTTTCTAAACTACTAGGTTTTTTAAAAATATATATATATATTTGGTGAAAATTTGAAATTTCAATGCAGTAGTACTTAATTTCAAGGAAAAAATAAGAAGTAGGTGTCTATCTAACCACCCTAACCACAATAAAATGATAAAAAAATTTATAATATTTTATATATAATTAGAGGACTCATGTCCTGATGTGATGCATATTTTTTTTGTAATTTTTTTCCAAGTAAATAATTAATTATGAATTTTTCATTACAAATTTTAAAAAATATAAAAAACCGTATGTCTGACCACCTTAACTTGGTCAAAAATTCATGAAATTCATTTCTTTTAATCTTGTAGTATGCAAAGTATAGAATGTGACACATTTTTTAGATTCAAAAAATGTGATACTGTTTGAAAGCTATAGATGTTTTTCAATCAGCCTATCAATCAGGACTTTAGTCTTAATTCAAATAGAAAATAAATAATTATTATTATTAAAATCAAATTAAAACATAATTTATATTGGTGGAAAGTTGAGAATCTCCTTTAAAAACCCTTTATGTTTCATCAATTTTGGGTTAAAAAAAAGTTATCAGCCACATACCCATCATATCACCACTTTTTTGCCCATCATGATCTTGCACATACCCTTTAGCTGGATCAAACGGTAAGCCAGTTGGAATTTGGGTGCACACACCACAATGCCATGATGACTTGCATTTAAACTATTTTCCATGTATAGAAGAATGTATTTTCATGACTTCAATTGTTTCAGTGATTGAAAATGAATGGCTTGTAGATTAAATTCTCTACTCAAATGTTGTGTTTTGAAGAAAATGAAAGTAAGTATTGTAAAGAATGATTAAAAAGGATAAGAGATTTCATTATGTGAAAAAATAGTGAAAATAAATTCTTTTAGTTTACGTATATGGAAGCTTGAGATGAAATTAAAGTTCCTTAATTTAAATAATAGCATATGGAACTTATAATCTCTTCCAAACAAACAATTTTCACATGAATATATATATATATATATATATATATATATATATATATATATATATATATATATATATAATTTGAAAACATGGTAAATATGAATGAAATCATATATATATGTATATATATATATTATTTGAAAACATGGTAAATATGAATGAAATCATATATATATGTATATATATATATTACATATATATATGTATACATATATATGTGCACATATTTAAATTCATATCGAATTCAAATTCGGTAACCGATATATTCTAAATTGGACTATTTGAAATCAATGAGAAAACACCAAGGCATCCCATGAAGGACGTGGACTGTCATAGGTTTAATGACAATATTCAAACCAAGTAGTGGCTGACGACAAGCAATAATGCCAATTCCCAGAAACATGCAAAAGACTGTTGTTTCCATTTTGAATGATACACAGGAAAAAAAGCAGAGAGAGGAGAAGAAATTGGGGTTCGAAGGAAAAAAGCAAAAGAACTCGAAATAGGGGAAAATTCCAAGGGAAACATCACAAAATCTTGAATTGGAGGTAAATTGATTTCCTTTAGTAATCGACTTGTTATTATTGCCATTATTGAATCATTCTTGAAGTATTTTCTTCATTTTAATCGAGTGTTTTCATAGCACAGTAAAAATGTGAGTCATTGTTCTGTGTTTAAATCACCCTTGAGCCAAATGTATTAAGTTTTGTCAACCACCTTTTGGATGTCACATGGCCTACGTCCTACTTAGTATGGAAAACATAAAATTTTAAAGCCTTCACGACTGTTTGTAGAGCTAGGCCAAGGCTCGAGAGCCTTAAATAGCTTGGCCATCCTCTCTATTTTGGTCCATGATGCCTAGCCTTATGAATGCTATCGGAATCTATTTCGATCGATTGTGTTGTTTTGTAAATATTATTCTTTGAAAAGGATCGAATAAAGATCTTGTGGGAGGGGCATGATTCCCTATATTTATTTGTATAATTACTAATGCTCATTATCATATGGGACGATAACAGTAAAGGGGCTTTATTGAATGATTTTAGAGCTTTGCATATGTATGTATATTGTTATTTTGTGTGAAGCCGACCTCATTCGATAGGAACGATGAAATGAATCTAAGTTTGAGATTCACCAAGCCTTGCTTGGGTTGATCTAGGAGATCAACAGGTTGATTCCTAAATGTGTAAATGGTAGAGACATATTTTTTCATATTGAATACTACTGGATGCATGGTATAAACCAATATGATCATTATGGTAATTTTGAATATAACTCTTGATGCTAAGAAAGAAAGAACCCAACCGATGAGATTGGTCGAATCCAGAGCAACCTAATATTTTTTTGGTAACCTAAATAGGCATGAGAATTGTTTAGAACCTAAAACTTCTATTCCATTCTCTTGACCAAAACATTTGCTCAATTTTTTCATCAACAAACATGTCGTACTTAGTTTATTTATAATATTAAACTAGCTCATCAAATTTTCAGTGATGAAAGTGTTTAAGATTTGAATATTAGGAATTTTTTTTCATGTGTACATAATTGGGCTATTTGATTTGTTAGAGAAATATTTTGGCTTGCATGAAAATTGACAAATGAGAAGTTGTAGACAATATTTGTTACTAGCAAAACAACATTGTTATATAGTTCATTGTAGAAAAACTCGTTATGTTTTGAAATAGTGAACATTTATTTGTAAAGTGATCATTGAGCATGTAAACAACTTGATATCAGCATGGAGTAACTAAAAACAGTGTATGTTCTATTGGAAAATGGCATTTTGTCTTTATATGTAACCGTTTAGTCTGAAACAGTATTGTATTGATGTAAATAGTGATTAATCTATTGCAAACAACACTGTTTTGTTGTTAAGTTATTATTGTAGCTGAAAATAGCCTTGCTCATTAAACTGTTTAGTTGGAACAACTTTGAATAGTTGTAAACAGTGAACATTATTAAGAAACAACTTGTCTTATATAACTATTTAGTAGGAAGTAGTACTAGTTTTGTTTAAACGATGAATGTTCATATGTAAATAGCAATGTTAGAGTATCATAGTTTTGTGTGAATGCTAAAGGAACAATAGTATGTGTGAAATTATTACCATAGGCATGTTCTAATTCTTTATTTTTGACAAAGGAAATGTCAAATGGAATATTATTATTTAATGATTGCAATTTGAATTAATGATTATTTCATAATGTATACATAAATTCTAAAACTTAGTAGGCACATATATGTGTATGCACATAGACTTCATCTATGTACATACACATACTTGTGAAATACCTTCTTTTGTTCTTAGTTCATTTTAAAATGGAAAACGCTTATTGATGAAAAGTATATAATAGTCATAAGAATGATATGATTGATTGTTGAATTACTCTATTGAATCATAAATCTGATTTCTATTTAGAGAGTAAATTAGTAATTTGATTCTTCCTTTGAAGAAATATGTGAAAGAGTATTCTAATATTTGAATGGAACAGTGATACCTTAGTTGACTAGAGCACCTCAAGGTAGATGTTGCTAGAAGGTAGATAGCTGTTATGAGATATTGTATAGTAGAAAGTTACCTTCCGGGATGGGTGCTGAAATGGAGTTCAGAGAGTATAGGTTTGCTTTACCAGAACCTATTGTTTGTTGTTGTTGCGACACATTTATTATGTTTGGCCAATCAATATAGTTCATCTGCATGTATGAGTTCTATGTGATTTCACTCTCTGCCATTCCTAGCATAGATCTTGCACTTTATTTTCTAACTTGTAGATATAAATTGCATGTTTATGTATGGGCACGCACCAGATTCCACCTTGCAGATTGTTCTCTTGTTAAAAATTTTGTGTAGGGCCAGACATTCTTCAAGTCGGAAGAATTCCATGGTTGGGCAGTAAAGTGCTTCAACCATGTTCTCATCCACTAGTGGAGGCGAGCGTCGAAGAAGAACCTTAGTTGTTCACAAGACTATTTTAGTCTAAGATGTAACTTGATGTAATACATTCATGTATTTGATGTAAAGTGTATAATGTAATGACTTTGTGTCCTTAGGAGCCAAGTCAAACTTGATATTGTAATTTGACTTTTGAAGTGAATATATGAATCATTGAATCACTTTAAATGGAAATGTGTAGCTATGATTGACTTTAGCTACTAGTTATGTCTTTTTAATTTGGAATATATTCATGTTTCAAATACAATAATGTTAATTAAGTAATAATTTGGGATGGGTTAAATTACATCTAATGTTGATGGGATGAAGTGGGTGAAGGGGAGGTCTAATCCCACTTAATCATGGATTAAGTGTGTGCACATGATTAGGGAGGTGGATTAGATGAAGATTAAGGGCTAATAAAAAGTGATGGAGGATGTGACATGTGGAGAGAGGAATTAAATAAATTAAATTATATATATAACTTTTATAAGAAAGAGAATAAGGAGTCTCCCCATCGTCCCTGTGGTACCAGAGGGTGTGTCATACTAGCATCACCAACCACATGAAATTTTTTTACTAGGCGCATTGTAGTTTATAGGTGGACAGATACCCGACCGATTCCTTTAGTCTAAAAAAAAGAGAGAATAAGGATAGGTAAATAATTAGGAATAATTGTTTACCTTAGGTTGGACCTTAGGGGAAATAGAATGAATTATTTTAGATGAATATTGGGATGCTGAATATTAATTAAATGCTAGAAATATTATTTAATTACTATAGGGATTAGGGATAACAAAAATTAAGGTAAACTGACCAAATATAATGGTTAATTTTAGGTGTCTTTATTTTTTCCCTCTTTGAGATGATGTTACGATGTATCATCATTTTAAAGAAGATTAAAACATATGACTTGGAAGAAAATGGTTAGGTTTAGGAAGATTCCCTAGTCATTCAAATGATTTACTAGGAAGAAAGATGATGAAAGTGAGGATGACGACATGAATGCCCCTCAAGAGGACACATGGGTTTAAGAGAGCATGGGTGTTCTCTATAAATGGATGATATGATGTAGGATAAGTGAGGAAGATGAAAAATGATGGATAGAAGGTGGGATGGGAAGAGAAAGAAATAATGGAAGAAGGATATGACAAGAAAGAAAGTATGCACCAAAGGATTCAAAGACAAATATGATTTTTCCCCTGTCAAGTTAGAAAGCCAAGATTGATTGATATGGATAAAATGTTGTTGATGTGGGAATGATGTATCCTAAAAAATAATTATTATTGGGAAGGATATATCCCAAAGATGATTTATTTTGGATTAAATCTTGAAAAAAGGTTGGGAACAAGACTAAGGATATGATTTTGCACTATATTGCATAACTAAATTACATGGATTGGTATTTTTCGACAATTTTGAATTTCTAGGAGCATTGGCACTCATCAATTTGGCTGCATTTCTAACAATGAACGCTCATCGGTCATATGAAAAATATTTGCCTAAAAAGTGATGAAATGATGAAAAATAATTTGTCGCTTTCTTTCACTCGGACGATGCACAAAACGTCAAAATAACGCACAGCCTTACTCCACGCTCTACATCATAAAAATGACTCGTGATGTTCAAGTAGAATATTGGACGAAAAACTGTATCCACCGCATCTAATTCGCAACCAAAATTGCAATGGCTCTTCAAGCATCAAAACAACATGAGAAGTTTGTTGCCATTTCACAAAATGGGCAAGGAGTTATGATGAAGCCTTCGCCACAGCCTAAGCAACTCTCACGACCTTTATGTGATTCATTGGTAGCGCTTCATCAAATTATGATGAAAAGGAGCCACGATGAAGCCTTCACACAACTAAGCAACTTCATCAGGACCTTTCTATGATTTTTCGGTGGCCTTTCGCTGGACATTTTTGCTATTATGATGAAATAGGCAAGGAGTTACTTAATAAAGCCTTCATCGCAAATTAATCAACTTCATCAGACCTTTTATGTGATTCACGATGTCCATCAAAATTCAGGACAAATGGGCAAGGTATTACGACATGAAGCCTTTGCCGTGAGCTGCTAAGCAACTTCATCGACCTTTTCCGAGATTCGCTGGTGGACGCCATCGAAATTCAGCCGAATTGGGCAAGGAGTTCTGACGAAGCATTCATTGCAGATATAGCAACTTCATCGGACCTTTTTAGTGATTCGTCGGCGGTTTTCGTCGAAATTGCGATGAAACAATGCAATTTTTTTTTTAAAAATATTCGTTGAAATGTACCATTGCGGAGACTCTTGGCGATGACCACTGAAGCCAACCCATTAGTGAGAGATCAATCATCAGAATAGAATAGAAAACTAAATCTGATAGCCCATGTCTTTCCAATGACTTCCATTAGCAAGACAGATCCAATGTCACACTGATCTAACCTCTTTAGGAGTTTTGAACACGCTATTGGCTATTAGCAAGACATCTCCGAGGGTCTCTACCGGGATAAAAACAAGTTTCTAAGAGAAAGTAAACAAATGGAACCTATATTTTCTTATTTTGGGGTTCTTTAAATCATAGAATTAATAGATACCATCTTCTTGTGTATAATGTACTTATATTCAGATTTAAATTTGAGACCAATTGTCATCAGACATTCCATTTTGCTTGCAGAGCATTTTATAAGCAATATATTGATAATGCCAAATGATTTATGGTGTTGTACAACTCTACTTATCATCACAATTCTGTTGTTCCCCCCAAGAGAATCCTACAAAGACAAGTTTACAATACCAAGTCAAATAATATGAAAAAGACTTACTTCCATACAAATTAAATGATTATTCTCACAATGGAAATTGTCTAATTACAACAACAATTCCATGAAAGGTTATCCATGCTTCATAAGAGATGAGTGATCATACATACAAAATGCAAGATGCATAGAAAAATAATTACACTTGAGAACAACCAAGGGCTAACAAGGGAAGGAGTTAAGAAACAACTCTACCTATCATTACAGCTCATGTTCCCAGAGAACTCGAAAGACAAGCTTACAATACCAAGTCAAATAATATAAAAAAGACTTACTTCCATACAAATTAAATAATTATTATCACAATGGAAATTGTCTAATTACAACAAAAATTCCATGAAAGGTTATCCATGCTTCATAAGAGATGATTGATGATACATACATCAGAAGATGCATAGAAAAGCATTAGACTTGGAGAACAACCAAGGGCTAACAAGGGAGAGCAGAAACAACTCTACCTATCATCACGCTTTATTGTTCCCAGAGAATCCCGCAAAGAGAAGTTTACAATACCAAGTCAATATAAAAAAGACTTACTTCCATACAAATTAAATGATTATTCTCACAATGGAAATTATCTAATTACAACAATAATTCCATGAAAGGTTATCCATGCTTCATAAGAGATGACTAATCATACATACAGACTACAAGATGCATAGAAAAAGAATTACACTTGAGAACAACCAAGGGCTATCAAGGGAAGGAGTTAAGAAAAAAATCTACCTATCATCACAGTTCTATTGTTCCCCGAGAATCCCTCGCAAAGACAAGTTTACAATACCAAGTCAAATAATATGAAAAGACTTACTTCCATACAAATTAAATGATTATTCTCACAATGGAAATTGTCTAATTACAACAATAATTCCATGAAACGTTATCCATGCTTCATAAGAGATGACTGATCATACATACAGATTGCAAGATTCATAGAAAAAGCATTACACTTGAGAACAACTTCAAGGGCTAACAAGGGAAGGAGTTAAGAAACAACTCTACCTATCATCACAGTTTTGTTGTTTCCCCCGAGAGAATCCTGCAAAGACAAGCTTACAATACCAAGTCAAATAATATGAAAAAGACTTACTTCCATACAAATTAAATGATTATTCTCACAATGGAAATTGTCTAATTACAACAACAATTCCATGAAAGGTTATCCATGCTTCATAAGAGATGACTGATCATACATACAGATTGCAAGATGCATAGAAAAATCATTACACTTGAGAACAACCAAGGGATAACAAGGGAAGGAGTTAAGAAACAACTCTACCTATCATCATAGTTTTGTTGTTCCCCCGAGAGAATCCTACAAAGACAAGTTTACAACAAGTCAAATAATATGAAAAAGACTTACTTCCATACAAATTAAATGATTATTCTCACAATGGAAATTATCTAATTACAACAACAATTCCATGAAAGGTTATCCATGCTTCATAAGAGATGACTGATCATACATACAGACTGTAAGATGCATAGAAAAAGCATTACACTTGAGAACAACCAAGGGCTAATAAGGGAAGGAGTTAAGAAACAACTCTACCTATCATCACAGCTTCTAATGTTCCCCGAGAGAATCCCCGCAAAGACAAGTTTACAATACCAAATCGTTAATATGAAAAGACTTACTTCCATACAAATTAAATGATTATTCTCACAATGGAAATTGTCTAATTACAAAAACAATTCCATGAAAGTTTATCCATGCTTCATAAGAGATGACTGCTCATACATACAGATTGCAAGATGCATAGAAAAATCATTACACTTGAGAACAACCAAGGGATAATAAGGGAAGGAGTTAAGAAACAACTCTACCTATCATCATAGTTCTATTGTTCCCCCCTAGAGAATCCTACAAAGACAAGTTTACAATACCAAGTCAAATAATATGAAAAGACTTACTTCCATACAAATTAAATGATTATTCTCACCATGGCAATTGTCTAATTACAAAAAAAATTCCATGAAAGGTTATCCATGCTTCATAAGAGATGATTGATCATACATACGATTGCAAGATGCATAGAAAAAAAGCATTACACTTGAGAACAACCAAGGGATAACAAAGGAAGGAGTTAAGAAATGTCTGGGTTGAAGATAAAATGTGTTGGGAAAATGTTGAGCAGTGTCAAGAGAACAAAGCTTGTAGAACATATTCTTGACATAATCAAGCTCTTGAACAACTTAAACAAAATTAAAATACTAACACATACATGAGAAATGTAATGAACTTCCAATCTCTGCTATCTTTTTTTTTTTTTTTGTATTGAAAATAGTTTAAGGTCCATTACATATCATGAAAATTGCTATCTGGCATTAGGATCTGTACAACATCAAAGCATTTCCATAACAAGAAACATACCGTATCAGTACTTTACATAGCAAGAAAGAAACCAAAAAGCACCAATTGTTTTCAAAACCAACATAGACAATACAAATTGCTATTAACAGCACCATAGGTTGTTGCTATTCAAATCAGCATAAAAAATACATAGTGTTGATTACATTTTCCTCATTGCTGACTTCTTCAATATCAAGGTTCACCATTTTTTCTCCTTGGGGGTCCAACTTTTGGGGCCTGCATTGTCTTTCTAGGCTTGCAACTTCATCAATTTCTCTCTAGAGCACATCAAATGTCTGGTAGAACAGAATGGTCTCTTCCAAGCTCAACCTACAGGCGGGTCCACTTCTCAGATCCTCTCTATTATTGTTAGTAGCACCTTTAGTTATTGACTTCAAGAAATTATCCATTGAGATCTCCACAAGAGTTGAAACCTGGAGAGCAACAGAGTAGAAAGTGAGTCTCTTGCAAGACTCAGTAAGTACCCTCTTGATACCCTTAAATTTATCATCATTTCTCTCCTTCCACAAATGCCACATGATCTCATTAGATAAGAAATACCAAAATAGCTTACAATCAAACTTGAGCTTGAAATTACAAAACAAAATATCATGCCAATTAATTTTACCATTGTTATTCCAGACCTTCAACTTATGGCAAAATAAGTACAAAATTTCCTGAGCATAAAAACATTCAAAAATAATATGTTTGATAGTTTCCAGAGTCCTGCAGATACTGCAAATTTTAACACTTTCATGGTTAGATTTATAGGGATCTATCTTTTTCATTAATGCAGAGGTAGGTAAAGGAGAAATAATTATAATTGTAACACTATTCATAGTCCAGTAAATTATGTTCATAATTTCTGTTCAATGGACCTCATTTTTATCATTATACTGCCCATCTAATACCATATTTTAATCTAGGGTTCAACTATCTTAGATCTAAAGAAGAACCTTCAATTAACCATTTAAAGTACTATAAAATAAGGTAATACTTTTACTTGAGAAAGATTGGGTACACTTGTAGGATTAAATTTCTCGCAATCATCAGGATTTATTGGCACACAGACATAACCTACAACATATGAAGTAATGGATGACTACAAGTTAGTGAAATGGTCCTTAATATGTGAATGGTTTGCAAATTGATTGGTAGAAAATAAGGTTACAAACAGATCTACATGGAAAATTATGAGGACAATCTACTGTAATCATCAAAATAGATGAAAAGTGCAAAGGAAAGAGCCGAGCTACATCTCTAGAGCCTAAAAAAAACACATGCAAGAAACATAAGAAAAAGAACAAACCAGTTTTTGGATGAATACAAAATGGTGCCTTTAGCAAGTGATTCATATGCTTTCACACCTAACACGGGACATTAAGAAGATTTTAGTCTTCCTTTGTGAAATTAAATACTTATAGAATAAACCCAAAAACCAATATTATATACTTCCATGTCTAGCAGAGGGTAGGTATAAGACAAAAAAAATTCTTCAATGCAATGCCAAAAAATATCAATGTGTGTGTAGGTTTGTATTACTCAAAATATCATTTCACTGCCTACGGAAAAATACCAAAGTGATGTTTTAAATTTCAATCTTCACATAGGCTCCCTTATTGCTACACATGCATATACAAGCATTATTCTATCTGTAAACTATTCAAATATTAAGGATTTAATTAGCTATAAGATGGAAAGTTGTTGTTTAGACATAATCCATCATCTTTTACATATCTGTATTCACTCCTAGCGCTTCAGATAAATTTGTGTAAATGAGATAGAAATGTGAATCTTTTATGACAAAGAAAATTATTAAAAGGAGGGGGGAGAGAGCAAAGGGTAGGGGGCAAGAGAATACTTGAATGTATAGAAAAGTATAACATTTTGATCATTATAACAATGAAACAAATCTTAAGTTTGAAGCATTAATATCATTTACAAAATTTATGATCAAGAATGAATGTAAGTAGAGAAACTTTTGCATACCTACAGATGGTACAAAAATTCATGGTTAAGTTGAAGCCTCCCATCAACAACAAGATCCAAATATCTGTGTATCTATCTCAATCGAGCCTCTAAACCCTTTAGAGCTATCAATTTTTCCACTAAACTGTTATGCACAAAAGTCAAATTTTAGAGTTATGTCACCACTAAAAATAGAAGAAATAGAACTTTGAAACCAAATCCACACGCAACACAATGTGGTATTCATACAAAGCCATACAAAAAAACTAAACTTAGAACATTGGAATGGAAACAACTTCAAATTATGATGCAAAGCATGGATTCGGGGTATAAAGAATCATTTTTCTGCCACCATACTGAAATGTTAGCACTTTCTTTCATCTTTACATATTGGTTTGATGCTTCAAACGATGGATTTCTTATATTGAAAAGTGCATTACCTTATTGAGCTTCTCTTTGTTTTGAGAATAGTTTAATATTCTCTACTTGATAAGGCCAACCACGTGACGGTGGAAGCTCATTTGGACCCTCCCCCCCCCCTCACATCCTCTCAATTCCCAATACCCAATCATATAACATTAATCATTCATTCATCCATTAATAACATATAACATTCTTTCATTAACATATGACATTCATTAATTAACATATTCACATTCATTCATTAACATATAATATTCATTCTTTCAGTTTTTACATATTATCAAAAATATGGTTGTCATGATATGATTACAATCACTTTTTTTTTGTTTCTTTTTTAAAGCTACAAAAATCTGAAGTGGAGTATCATTTTCTAAATCAATATTTGTCCCCCATTTAGTTGTTCTTCCCTTTGCTTGTGATCTTAATGTATGCCTAGTCGTCTGCTCATGACGTGGATGTCGCTACAAGGGGGTCTGCTGCAATAAGAAAGAAATGTTAAACTGATATGTTTTATTATTATTGTTACAAGTATTTCATTAATTAAAAGAACATTAAAGTGGTTCTCTTTACCTAATGGGTCCACATCATGTTCCTGAAATTTTGTTATAGACTCATGCTCAACATGTTGAACACCCTCTAAATTTTGATCTGCAGTTGAAACACGAAAGGTTACATTAATTAATACACCAATTGAAATTAAATATGTTTAAGAGAACATGAGAGTGGTCCTCTTTACCTGATGGGGACACATCATGTTCCTAATCTTCTCTAGCCTGATCATGCTCAACACGTTGATCACACTCTGCATGTTCTAAAGTTGAAACACGAAAGATTACATTAATTAATACATGAATTGCAATTAAATATGTTTAAAAGAACTTTAGAGTGGTCCTCTTTACTTGATGGGGCCACATCATGTTCCTGATCTTCGCTAGCCTGATCATGCTCAACATGTTGATCACACTCTAAATGCTCTAAAGTATCAGGATGCACACCATGACCTTCATCTGCAGGTTGTGCTCCACCCTCACTAGGTTGCATTCCAATGTCATGTGTAGTATTATCATTGCTTGAATGTTTAAAACAAATAGGAATGTAATTACTTTATGGTGGAAATTAATATTGAATAGATTGCACAAGTATTCAATTTTAAATAAACTTTATTGAGTTTATTTACCTACGTGTCAGATGTAGTGGAAGGTTGTGTTTGCCCAGTCAAGACTCTTAACCGTTCAGCCACGGCTCCATAGCCTTGCTGGAAGGAAATATTTAAGTCATCTTTTATGGGAAATCTGTTGAATTTAGAGCCCTACATTTTTGCATAAGATCATGAATTTTTCTTCTATGGTGTGATAAAACCAAAATTGTTTTCAATTTATTATTTGGATGCTATATTTCATTTATTGATACTTATAATTCATGTAGCTAATTTCATATAACCACCAGAGCCAAGTTTGTGTTACCCCTGTTTTTCTAGTCTTTCCTTTATTGCCTTCGATGTTTCGGGCCCAACCTATGAAAATTTTGGAATATGTTAGATTATGTAAAAATAAAGAGTAATCAATACATAATTACATTGTTGATAGTATCACATACCTTCCTTGGCCCGGTGGTGTCTTTCCTTTTTTCTTTTCTGCCTTTTCCTTTCCATCTGACACCAGGTCCTTCCACTCCCTCTCTGGAATCATGGGGGGTGCTCATACTTTTTGTTCTTCTCTAAATGTGACCTATATTGGTCCCTCACATACTTTAGATAGGTACCATCTTTCTTAAGGACCTTGGTTTGGTTGAATGTTTTATCACTGAAGAGCACAACTAAATGGTTAATGAGCTCATCTTTTAAATCTTGATTTTGGGCATTCCACCATGTACGTATGGTGGCCCTGAAGAGCTCCAATGCAATATCACTTAGATGTTTATAAAAAACATCATTTCCTGCAAAATGATCATAGGATCAATAGTCTAGAAAGAGTGATCAATAAGTAAATTTCAATTGGATTATATATAATAATAATTAAAAAAAATTAAAGTACCTGGGACCTTTTCTATCTTTATGGGAAAAAAATCCTCGGTCACCACAAATGTGACTGGCAATGTTCCCATACTAGTAATATGGGAAGATCCAAGAAATGTTGCTAAAATATCACCATTACTAGTGGCCTTTGCATCCCCAGGTACATGTCCTGACACATGTTCTGGCATGTGTTCACCGCCAAAGGGTACACTAACAGATGCCTGCATGGTATGTGTTTCTGACATTTCAGACAAAAATATAGGCAAGGATGATGGGGTCAGATGATGTGATGTATGCACAGGAAGATTAGGATGGACACTTCTACCAACCCCTACTCTTCAAGTAGCACTTGCAGTACCTTGATCATGGCCAAGAGCATCATGAGGACGTAAAATATCCTGTAAAAACAACACATATTTTAGTTCATGACATAAAAGAGTACAAAATATAAAACCATGAATGAACTTATGTTATAATTAAAGACCTCATGACAACTTACTTGCAAGTTTTTTGATCTCTCATTCAATATTTTAACCCTCTCTCTTATCTCATATGTTTGAGGCACTATGAATAAAAACTTAAGGATTTCTTCATTTCATTTTTTTTTGGGTCTTCCTTATCATATCGAGAGGGATTGTTGAATAAGAAATGTCATCATCACATAATATTGACTACATCTCCCTATTGATGCTCTCATCTACTACTAGTGCCTTTCCCCGATCAGTCTACTGCAATAAGAATATTAAATACATTATTGAAATTAACCCAATAAACTTATCAAAAAAACATAATAATAAAAAATTTTGCTTGTATCTAATTTTTACAATTAGAATGAGGTAAACTTGTCAAGTAGAAGCACGTGAAGATAAATCACGATCTGTGCTCTGTGTCAAAGCCTTCTCCATATGATCAATGTCCCATTGTGACAAAAATTAAATATAAAAAAAATTACCAAAATGAAACCAATAGACTTATGAAAAAAAACATAAGAATAAAATGGTATATTGGAGTTATTAATTGGAGGTTGAGTAAAATGGTACATAGTACGTACCACCCCCATAGTAACTATTTTTGTAACTAAGCGATTCAAATTGTAATCGATTAGCAACTCTTCCC
The DNA here is from genome assembly GCA_007258455.2 of Sequoia sempervirens. Taxonomy (NCBI): domain Eukaryota; kingdom Viridiplantae; phylum Streptophyta; class Pinopsida; order Cupressales; family Cupressaceae; genus Sequoia; species Sequoia sempervirens. The sequence goes on from VDFB02193159.1 coordinate 136,500, forward strand.
CTGCAGTTATTGATTTTATTGCACATACGAATACACGGTTTCCCTCGCACACCTCAAATATGCAATTGGGTTGCTTATTTGTTGACCCAGGTCATGTAATGTTTATAAACCCTACAATATTCCTTGATGCTATTGGCCTTCCGTCAATGTACATAGCCACTCCTTTATTTTGATCTATATCTTTTAGATGTATATAATTTGTTGACAGTGCATACCTACACATACTTCGTGTATATTGAACCAATTGCATCCAATCTATGTAACTATAACAGGGTCCAACATACTCCATCAATTTAGTAACTTTTTCATAATAGACCTTTATGTCGTCCATGAAAAATAGGACCAAACCATGTAATGATGATGGTGTTATGCGATATATCCTCTCGTTGACACAAAAATCAATGTTTATTGGAGGAAGTTCCTTGGGTACCCATTGTTTCCGTAGATGTTTTTACCTCAAGGGAACCTCAACATCGCCTATGTTCTCATCATTAGAAGAACATGACCTCCCTTCAGCAAGAAAAAATTCCATGCATTTACACAATTTTCTTCTAATATTTTGACCTCTAGTTGATCTCCCTCTTTTAGACATACTACATGTCTCGCTTCCCTCTTCTCTTCTTGAATTTTCCTCGCTTGAGGAAGACATATTTGAAAAATACCTATTTGGTGGTATCTACACTCATAAGGATGTTGGATGAAATTCTTTCATGGTGATGTGATCCTAAGGTGACATTATGATTAATCTATCATTTCATTGCTAGAATTTCACAGGTTATAAGGTAATCAAGTCTTGATAGATTGCAAGTTATTGTTACTACCGTCCAAATGTGTCCATCACAAATCAAATCTACTTAATTTTTTAGCTCCCAAACTGTGTAACAAGTGTTAAATGTGACTATGGTCCACTAGTTACACAACCAATGCCTCAAATGTATTCTCTAATTGTAATCAAAGAACTTTTTCTCTTCATTCAAGTAAAGAAACTTGAAGGGAAACACCACCAAGTGGTTTATTGGACACCTACATGACTAAAAATAGTAGCAAATTTACATTTAATTTCCATATGTCTAAGTGGTTAATGGGGAGGGAGTGTACTCAGGCCCTCAAGCCTACCTAAGTTTATGCTTTGGCAATAAAAAAATTTTAAGTCATCTTAAATCTTCCTATGTCTAATTGCTAGGAGACTTTTGGTATGTTTTAAGGTAGGATGATTGATGAAAGAGCCCAAAGAGCCTTTTCTCCATGGTATCTAGGTACACATAGCAGTGGTCTTCTCTTATATAGTTGGACATGATTTAAAGAACTTAGCTAGAAATTATTCATTTAACCTAAGGTTTTCTCATAATGCCATCATTGGAAAAGTATGATCAAATTATTCTATTATGAAGAATTGGTCTATGCGCCTCTCTAGTAAATTTCTTTATAAATGTTTGTATGATAAAATGACTAATTGCATCGTAGGAGAGAATCAACTTGAGTTCTTCAAAGATTATATTCCTATCTAATTTTGGTACAGTGGAGGAGGTTATCACTCCAAGAAGGGAGGCACTTTCCCTGTATCTCTTTTTATACTTTTCATTATTCTTATTTATTTTACACTTACATTTACAAATACACATACATATGCATTTACTGTTTTCATTTATTTCTCATGTAGTTTAATAGTTTGATTGATTTCATATTATATGTGTTGAAGACTTTAGAATTTCAATTATGTTAATTTATGGATATGTTGTATCTATTGTTAGAGTAAAGTAATTAATTAACTTTACTCTCCTCTTAAGAATTCACTTTATGCACATATATTAGTCATTTAATAATTAATATTAATTATTAAATGCACTCACCTTTAGGGTTAGGGTTTCCTTTAGGTTTAGATCTCCTTTTACAAGGATTGACCTCTTGTATTCACCTCTCTTGATTCATTCATTTTTATGATAATACATCTTTGCACATTGTCACAGCCAAACCCTTGTTTTGTTCTCTCTCTTTCTCTGTGACAAGTTTCTTGCATGCAAGTGTTCATTGGGTTCTGTGGATTTGTATTTCTCAAATCCTACATGGTAACAGAGCCATATTTGTTGCAACTTGTTCAGTTTTTGAAAGAATTAGAGATCTAGGTTTTGGTTGCATCAGATTTGTGTTTGTTTTCTAGTTTTTTATTTGGAATAGGGGGTTTCTTTTTTTGGTGCACTTTGAGCTCAAACGGACCTCACCGTTGAGCTTGCAACATCCAAAAACCCCTATTTTGATATAAAATATGATCGATTTGGCCACACTTGCACTAAAAGGCAAAAAAAATTGCCTAGAGCCATACGGCCCCAGGGCACACAGATCGATGCAAAAATTGAAAAAAATTGTTAAAAAAATTTAAAAAACACAAATTTTTTTTAAAAAAATTACGCTGCTCGCACAGAAGGAGGTCACCACCCTCCAGCCACCTGGCGGCCAACTGCCACTCCACCAGCCCTGGAGATTCCCACCACTCGGCCACCAGCGGTGACTGCCAACAGTAACTGCCAATAGTATCCGCCAGAGGTAATTTCCAGCGGTAACCTCCAGAGGTCACCGCCAATGCCCACTGTAAGCATCACCACACAGGTGACCAGGCAGCGGTAACTGCCAGCTCCAATAGCCAACCAGCCAATGTTTAGTCCCTTGGTCGCTGAAAAGACCAGGGGCCTATTTTTTTAGCTCGAGGGTGCTAAAAGGGGTATGATGGTCCTTTTTCTGCTACTTTCATTCAATCAAGTATAAAATGGTCTATTTTTCTCTAATTTTCAAAAAAAATAGGCGTTGGAAAGATAGCTCTGAGCCCGTCTTGGTGGTACAGGAATTTTTTTAAAATTTTCTAGTTTGGTTGTATTTTTTTGCAGTCAAAGTCAAATGATCCTTTTGCACTCTGAGGGGCATAACTTACTCAATTTTTCTTTGTTTTTTGAAACGAATAGGTGTCAGAAAGGTGGTTGTGTGCTCTTTCCAGATTTGTAGTTTATTTCATCAAAAAAAAATTCAGGTACACCAAGATTTGTCTCAAACATAAACTGCTTTCTATTGTTTTCTGGCTTTCAATTTGTACTGGGGATTGGTTTTTGGCATTGTGGGGGGGTGTTTTTTCTTGCTTTCTGTCATTTACATCAAAAACTAGAATCTATAAACACAAAAACAACAAAACCCCTTCTGCATCTTCTGTCTAGTTCTGAAATACCACTAAATAATAATAATAAAAAAATTCAAAGCAGTTGAGGCATAGTTCACAGCATGGCCAATAGATCTATTGAGCCTCTCACACCACATAATTATCACACTTGGAAGGGTCGCATGATGACACTTCTCCAGTCTCGAGGGTTATGGTCCTGTTTGGATGAGGTTTAGCCTCAATTGACTCACCCCTTTAAGGTTATGTAGCACAGGAACAATATGGATCAGGCTATGGGATTGATGGCTTTGCACATTTTAGATAGCTCCCTATTTCATCTTGAAGGGTGTCTCACACCTAGAGTCATTTGGACCAAGTTTGATGGACTTTTTGGCACTGCCAATGAGTTCAAAGCATTGCAGCTTGAGGCCAAGTTGACTTCCTTGGTACCTGATTCATTTCCTTTCATTGAGGACTTTCTAATGAAGTTCAAATAGCAGAGATCTATCTTGTAGGGTTGTGGCAAGATTAATACTGATACAGAGTGCATCTTCCTGATCCTCTCCAAGCTTCAGGGTCCATTTTAGATCTTCTCTTCGACATTCTATTCCACCATGGATGCATTGGGAAACTACTTTACCATGCCTACATTTGAGGTGTTTTGTGATCAATTGACAAGAGAGCAAGCCAAGATATCACAGTTGGATGCTCTCACAGGATCACAACACCAAGCATTGGTAGCACAGTCATCTCAAGGGAAGCAGAAGCAAAAATAGAAACCAAAGACCACAGAGCATTGGTTGGATTCCAGTTCATAGTGCACCTCTGATTCACCTTCTCCTAAGGGGGAATCATCAAAGAAAGATAGACCTAAGTGTGCTTATTGTACTAAGCCAGGACATGACGAGTCCAAGTGTTATGAGAAGAAGATAGATGCATATGCAAAACAGGTTTTAGATTTGATAGCTCTTCTTGAGAGGAACAATATTCATCACTCTTCTTCATCTACATCAGGCAGGTCTTCTTCTTCTTCATCATCTTCATTCCAGAAAGATGAATAGGCCCCACATAAGGGTCATGCATTATGTGCAACCGCCAGTTCACATTCATCTAGATGGCTACTGGATTCAGGTGCTTCACACCATATGGCATCTTCTCAGAACATGTTCTCATCTTTCGAGGCTACATCCTCACCACACATATTGATGGGTAATAACACTTATATTAGTGTATGTGGGAAAGGCTCTATCGACATTGATGATGGTACATTCAATGATGTACTATGTGTTCCATCTTTGTCCACTAACCTTCTCTCCATCTATTAGATTGCTCATAGTGGGATAGGGAAAATAGTTGAGTTCACACCTGATTCAGTGCACATCAAAGACATTCAGACTGACAACATTGTTGCAATAGGGACAGGTGATCATTCTTCTCGTTTGTATGCATTCACACACTTTAGTCCACCATCTCCACTATCTAAGTTTTCCTCTCTTTCTACAAGAGAGCATGCAGTATCTGAGATGAAGTTTGGTCACTTGAACTTTTGTGTTCTTCCATTTGTTCATGAGACTAGTGTTGAGACTTCTACACCTCTACCTCCTATTGAGATCACATATGTTCAGAAGGATTCCTCTTCAGCTATGACTGACATTATTGCTCCACTCATCAAGCCATCATGTGTAGTTGTTGAGGCCATATCAGAGGATATTCCTTTCCTCACAGATGACAGTTTTAGCACACATGTTATCCCATCTTCATTGGAGATTCCATTTCAGGATCATCTTGAGTTGTTTGATTCACCATCTTGTTATTCAAACACGACTACTACAGTTCTGTTCTTCAGTGAGCATCATCTAGGACTTCTATTTTCACCTCACATCTAGGGATTTCCTCTTCCTCGACTGTTGGATCTATTTCTTCCTCTGAGGAGACACATTGTTTTGATCATTGGCATAGGGGTTCTCTCATTTTGGGTGGACTTTGGAGTCTCTTCTCTCTCCTATGGGGGGCCCATATTTTGTACTTGTGTGATAGAAGTAGTTCTTGGGGGGTCATTTTGAGTCCTCCTTCTATCTCTCTTCTTCTTTCACTCTTGTTCATCTCTTTTTGGAGAGGATTTTTTACCCACTAGGTTTTCTCCTTTTCTTCACTTTATAGAGATTTAGTTGTATTTGGGTACTTGATCAGGCCTAGTTGCCAGGACCCAATTTTACTTTCATGCATTGTAGTTCCTTTGCTTTCTTCTGCATTGTTTGTAGCTGCATTGTAGCTCATCTTAAGGGAGGGTGTTAGAGTAAAGTAATTAATTAACTTTACTCTCCTCTTAAGAATTCACTTTATGCACATATATTAGTCATTTAATAATTAATATTAATTATTAAATGCACTCACCTTTAGGGTTAGGGTTTCCTTTATGTTTAGATCTCCTTTTATAAGGATTGATCTCTTGTATTCACCTCTCTTAATTCATTCATTTTTCTGATAATACATCTTTGCACATTGTCAAGGCCAAACCCTTGTTTTCTTTTCTCTCTTTTTTTGTGACAAGTTTCTTGCATGCAGGTGTTCATTGGGTTATGTGGATTTGTATTTCTCAAATCCTACATCTATAACACTGAAAAACCATATGCTCTTTTCATTTACACTTGTATTTAGAAATACACATTTATATACATAGATATAGATTTCTTTAATGATATGTTGCATTTATTGTTCTAGAAGAGCATCCAATAATTGAATTTACATTTACATTTAAAAATACATATACATACATACATACATACATACATATATATATATATATATATATGTTCATGTGTGTGTGTGTATCATTTATATTTAGTGTTCAGAAACAACCCATTAGGTCTGCACATGGATAAAAATTCATAAAATTAGATCTCCCATACATGTTTTGTTGAAAGCTAGGCTTGAACCTCTCATTTCACATGATTTTCTTCACAAAACTATTAAGGACATCAGCTATACCTTCTTTATTTCTCATCCTACACCCTATTCATGCATCCTACAATTACAACAGTATCCATGGGGCCCCTTACACAAGCTATAGTAATCACAAAAAGTGTAAGAGCCCCTTTATATCATGTTTCGACTACAAAACCCTCAAAAATAGGGTAACTCATATTATGATTTGTTGGTGAGCTCTATGGAAAAAATCATTAGCACTAGCTCATTCTTGGAGTCTTTTGAAAGAGAAGCAAATCATGTGGTAGTTAAGTACAAACCTTATAGTGTCAAGGTGAATGAGGTGATCAATTTTGATTGGCCAACAAATGAAGAGTACGAGAAATGGGTAAATGTATATTTAACTGAGGAAGAGTGAAAAGGAGTAGGCTGCTAACGGTTGACAAATTAGTTGTTACAGTTACAATAGATTCTAGTTTTATTTTTTGGTGATAGTCTAGGTGCAAAATTCTTGAAGGTTTTTGTTGCTGCATCAACCATTCTCAGCGGGCATGATGAACAAGAAGATTCTATGGGGAGATTGTTGTTGTAACAAAATTTTGGAATATCACAAGGCAGTCCAATTGGCTGGTGACACGTGTACTTTTTGGCCCAATGCTTGTTTGCTCCTTCTTTTTCTATAAGAAGGATTTCAAGGCCAAAAGTATGGGTTAGCAAGTTAGATATTTTTGGTTGAGTCTAGATGAAGTTGCAGAGAAAATTGTAAAGTATGATGGTTTTAGGGAAAATGAAATTTAGGTTTTGAGTCATTCTATAGTAGGTTTTGAATTCATGGGGATTTGATGTTTTATGACAGTACTGGCATTTGAATTGATATGATTAATTCGAACTCATGTCTCTCCATTGTACAAGCATATCTGAATTTTGAATAAAATGAT